>VZRO01001944.1:221333-255426 GCA_013397915.1 Daphoenositta chrysoptera
AAGCAAGTTGTCTAACCAGCTGTGATTTTTGTGGCTGACATCTGCTGATAAAATCAGTGGAGACTTGCCACTTGTAAGTGACAGGTAACTGCATCAAGAGCACTGCCTAGGCCAAGCTGACCTGTCAAAACCAAAATTCCCACAGTGAATTGTAAAACTAAAACTGGTGTACTTCTTAGGGAACTATCCAAAACAAAATATTCCAAACTGTTCCTATTTTCTCCTATTAAGCAGACTTGGTTTTGCATTGGAAAACTCAACAAAGAGATTTCACTAGTGTTTTTATGCTCTACAGCTTGGTTTCTAGGATATGCATTACATAAACAGAACTGGACCATGTCTGTGGAAATGGACCCAAAACTTATCTTTGCAATCTGTTTTTTCTAAATGATGAACCACTGCCCTCCCTCCATGCTCTGAGGTTTAGCTGATGAATTCTACAAAGTGTCACAAGAAATCAAAGTACGCTGGATGATCAGACCAGTGCAAATACATTTCATCCATGAAGTCTTTTAAAAACTTTACCCTAGAAATTCTGAGAATGGAAGCCCAATCATTATATAACATTGAAGGAATCTGGGACAAAAACCAAAATTCAAATGTTCTGGGTCAAGTCTTCTTAATCAATTGGTTTGGTTTTTTGGTTTTGGGGTTTTTTTTTTGCTTGAGGAGGTATGAAAGAGAGATTAGGTTTTAAAAGAGATTTAAAATAATAATGTCCCTATGATACCCTTGAGATTATGATTTTGGAGTCTTGAAATCTGCTTGGATTAAATGTTCTTTCAGGATTATTTTCTGCAACCACAATGAGAACAAAATAAAAAGATAAAAGGAAAAAAACATGAGAGTATCAAATAATTGTTGTGTTTGGACATTAAATATTGTGAAATTATTTACAAAGTAACAAAACCTGATAATATTTTTCTTTCTTTTCCAGATAAACTACCATCAAGGTCCATTTAGCCACTGCAAAAATAAGTCCTCTCTGATTGGGTTACTCATCCATTACTAATTACTAATGGAGACCTTCCTTGATACAATAGATACATGACTGTCTCAGGGAAAGGTGGACTTTACAGCCATGCACTGATATTATTGGAGCAACAGCTCAATTTTTCAGCTTGCTGATACAGACACAAGTCTTTGGGAGTTACTCTACTGGGCCCATCATTTTTAAGAGTAAATAGCTTATCTTTCTTCCTTCAGACTTCCGATATTTAAAGGATTTTGGATGTGCAGTTCTCTGGAGAAGCTGTCTAGGAAGTGTGGAGTTTATTATGTTAGCAAACAAGCAAGCAGTGACGATCTGATGAAAATTCTCCCTCGTGCTCACTGTGTCCACTTGTCCAACTGGTTTCATGCACTGTTTAACAAGGCATCAGCCAACCTCAGCAAGACAGCAGGTACCTGAGAAACACTCACAAAGTCTCTGGTGCAAGAACTGAGATTTCCTGCTAGGCATGACATCTCTATGAAAATAAAAAGGCAATTTTTAGTACAAGGAATCTGGTTCAGTAAACTGTGACAGACATTCAGATCCTTAGCTCATCTAATTCAGTTTGACTCCATTAGAGTCAATGACATTACATCAATATACACCAACTGAGCATTTAACCCAGAAGGCTGGAATCATGAAAAGTCACTTCAGAGACAATACTGGAAACTTTTGAGAATAGATTTGCTTTGCCATTTATAGTTGAGACTGCATTTAGATGTCCACTCTCACTAGTGTGTCTTTTGTGATCCAATTATGGCTGCTAATAAAGAAGTGGGAAAGGAATTTAAAAGGTGACAGTGAGATGACTGTCATCTTCTAAGTTCCTTCTTTTCCACTTCTCAACAGAAACCTCTTCAAGTCAAATACCTGTCTTTTGCCTCTTTCCTTGAGATGCAAAATCAAAATAGCATGAAAAGAATTGATACACAATACAAAAAATCTTCCAGTGTTCAGATTTAAGTGTGGTTTTGGATAAACCATCTCAGGGTGTTTGAGGTATCCCCAAATCTAGGAAAACACAATTTTAGGCTTGCTTAGCAGAGAGGAAATGATTTAGTTTTATGAAGAAGTACTTAAGACACATTGACACATCTTGTATCTCTAGGAAGTAAAGGAAGGTGATTATTTAAAGAGAGCAAAAAGGGTAATAAACATATGTTCAATTACCAGCTTCTGTTTAAATGATTAGCTGGAGGGGGAGGGGGGGAAATCATCTATAGCTATACAGTATTTGTGCAGTGTCCATGGAACAGCATGGAATTGAGATGGCCAAACTCACACTAGCTGAAGATCAATTGTATGAAAAGCAGGGATAAACAGCTCTTATGGGATTCTTGGTTGAGTTGCTCTGTTAATTTAACAGCCAGCTCTGGCTTTATTATAGTAAATAACATACTCATTCCCATGTTTAGGCTCTCAAGAAAGGATAAAGAAAACATAAATAGGTGGCAAAGTGCTTACAGTCAGTCAGGAGTGTGTATTAAACTGGCAATTTTGGTGCATTCCTGCACTGTATACAGAGTGTGAAGTGTCTAAGTAACCATCAAAGAATGTCATCTAAGTGAGTCCAGGACAGGAGCAGCTGAGGCCCATTTAGGAAGTCAGACAGAAATCCTGATTCTGCTATTACTTTGGAAGAAGTACAACATATATACCTGTGTGACGGGATGGGCCACAGTTCAGATGTTCTTCATTCATGTAATTACAGGCCATTGGTTTCCACTGCTGTATTTATGTATTTATGACTTCTTTCCATCACTGGTTGGCTGACCTACATTTCTAAATCTATGTCCCAGATAAAATCAAAGACAGGATCATCTGTTCATCAGGGCACCTTGTAAGCCACGTCTCCTCAGAGGAGAAATCTTCAGATAACTGAAAGACTCCAAAGTTGCTTACGTCTTAGCAACATATATATTTATGTCACAGAATCCTAAATTTTGGAAGAGACCTTCAAGATCATCTAGTCTGACCATCAACCCAGCACTGCCATAATCACCCCTAAACCTTATAATATCCTGCAGTGCCACACCCAGACACTTCTTGAACACTCCTGGAGACAGTGACTCCACCACCTCCCTGAACAACTTATTCCAGTGCCTAACCACTCTTTCAGTGATTTCTTTTCCCCCCCGATATCTAATCTGAGTCTTCCCTGGTGCAGTTTGAGGCCATTTCCTTTCATCCTTTTGGTTGAGATATGGCAGAAGAGTCTGCCACCACCTCGCTACAAACTTCATTCAGGCAGTTGTAAAGAGTGATAAGGTCCTCCCTGAGCATCCTTTTTTACAGGCTAAACAACCCCAGACTAAACAATGCCACTTCCCAGACTGTGTTATGTATGGTCACATATGTACATCTAGAAAAAATCTAAAAGATATTTTTTCCTGTGCCCCCCTCTCAGAATAATTGATGGGTGCTGTGAAAGAGCATGTAGTATAGCTCAGACTCCATGCAAATATGTTGACTACAATTAAACCCATTGGTCTCGAATCAGTCAACGTGGTCTGAAGTCACAGTGACTTTTCTAAAGTTATCTGATATGATAATATGGAATCTCTTCAGGCCTTGGCTTGTGTTCCTACGCTCCCACTAATTCCCATGTAGGCTACTGGATATGATGGCTGAGGTGAACAACTTGTCTCAGCAGAGTGGGTAACAACAAAAAACATTTTTCTTTTTCCCACAAGTGTTAAGCAGGAGATTTTATAGAGTACCATTAAAACTTCTCCGATATGATCTGAAGGCATTACTGGGTCCCCAGCACAAGAAAGACGTGGACCTGTCACAGTATCTAGAGAGGACATTTACAAAAATTATCAGAGGGCTGTAACACCCCTTCTATGAAGAAAGGATGAGACAGTTTGGCTTGTTTAACCTGGAGAAGACTCTGGAGAGACTGTGCTGTGGACTTTCAATATAAAAAGGAGGCTTACTGGGGAGATGAATAACAACATTTTACCAAGGCCTGTAAACAGGGGCAATGGTTTTAAAATGAAAGAGAGCATGTTTTTATTGGATACAAGGAAAAATTTATTTTTAATTATGAGAGTGATGAGACACTGGAATAGGTTTCACAGAGCCCCATCAATAGAACTGCTCAAAATCAGTTTGGATGGCACTTGAGCAAACAGATCCAGAAGATGACCCTGCTCATTGCAGGATGGTTACACCTGATGATCTTGAAAGGTCCTTTCCAAGTCAAGTCATTACATAAATCCATGATTAGAACGCAGGACATGCAGAACTCTTTGCAATAAGGGAGAAAGAGAATGTTGTACGCAAGACTATTCTGTAAACTTTGACATGTAATAAAAACAGGATGTCCCTGCCTCAATGTTAATTCTCTATTTTCTATTATTCTAATTTTGTTTTCTGGGAAAGAAATCAAATAGACAAAGGCTGCATTACATCCCATTGATCACTGATACATGCATGTAACCATACGTGTGTGCCACTTCACATTGGAAACAGGATCCACATTGAGCTATTTAAAAGTATGGATTTTAAGTGTGTCCATATATGTAAATCGTATTTTCACTTACGTGAATATGTTATCCAGCCTAATTTTAATTTTTTTCTGCCTTTATTTTGTTTAGGTGTATTTCTCCTACCACGCTGAAGTTTAATTAGGGTCCGCATCCTGATTATCATAATAATTGTGTGGCTCATTCACACTAACAGTGTTGAGTGGGTGGTAGGGTTTCTCTCCTCAGTTCCCCTACTACAGGGGCTTACAGACATTACCCATTCAGAATCTGTCCTAGCAGGTATTTAATACCAAGGACTCAATTCTGTTTCATAGGTCATTCTCTTTCCTTCAGATGAATATCAATTTCAAGAAATGCAGGAGGAAAGCTATATATATCAACATGAAACTGATTTTCTTTCTTTCAGGTTTGAAGGAGCTTTATATTTTTCTTTGCTTTATCCTATTTTATGAGAGGAAGGTCTTTTTTCTTTTTCAGGCTGCAAGTAAAATAGATGTTAAGATGTTTTTCTGCATCACTCTGGAGGGGAAAGCAAGTAGTGATTAATTCAAAGCATAATAGCAATAGCTTATATTTCTGTACTAGCTTTCATCTTGAAGGATACCTTTCCCAAAGCACTTTACAACCTAAATAAAGCAGGAATCATTAAAATTCTACATTTGCCATTCCACAGGGATTATTGTACTGTACCTTTAGTGTTATGTGTAGATCAGTGCCATGGTTACTGCAGCTACCTGGAGCAGAGAACAGTGAGCTTTTAATGATAGCTTTTTTTCTGTGGGTGTTTAACAGGTCAATTTTCTATAGCTGAAGTACATCCCTGTGTCACGTAGACCACATTATTTATTCCGTAGCATGCAGAAACTCTAGTCATCAGCTTAGAGAATATTTGAAAAAACATCAAAACTACTGAGAAACATATTAAATTTGAAGAAAATGGAATATGATTGCCTGTGTTTGGAAAAAGACCACCATATCTAGAGTCACCACTGTCTTGTTCATGAAAAGCGATAACTCATCTTTCATACTGACAAGTAGTCAAGGCTTTTGCTTCAAAAGTCTTTTGGCAAATGTCAGTGGCAAAAGCACAAATACTCATTTTTCTGCTTATTAAAATACTGACACTAATCTGAATAATATACTGCAGTAACCCTAAAGAATCACACACACTACTCACCCTAAAGTTTTCCTTGCAAGCAGAGACAGGTCAACTCCTACACAGAATAGGATCTTATCTATTACCATACCATTGCCATCATAGCCTGTCTGTCAAACTAGAACTATTCTATTTTTCCCAGTAAAAGAAAGAAGTTTGCTAATATGAAAGAAGAGTCTTAAAAAGTAGCTCAAGGTCTTGTCAGGAAAAAAAATATTGGACCTTGTAAAAAAATGTTCAATGTATATTTACACAATGAACTGCACACAGGAATTTCAGAAATAATAATTGTCCTGAGAAGAGCCCTTAAAAATGCTTAATACTATTTGAGAGAATAAAGAACATTTTAAAAATCCAGTGGAGTAAAGGCTCAGCAGCATCCTGGGACCAGATTTGTTTGCATTGTTTCAAAGCTCAGTCTGTTGAACTGACCAGCTGTTGTCCCTTGTGAATGATGAAAAACAACTGTCAGAACTTCATGAGCAAAGATCCACTCAAACTGTAGGAACAGGATCACATGATGAAGCTTTGGCATCATCAAAATAATGCTGCTGCTTTTCCCCCATGATATACCATAGTGAAGGGAGGATCTATTATGTCACCTGCTTTTCAGGCAGTCCCACAATACAGTAAGATGAACAACAACGTGATTTGGAAAAGGCCAAAGGTTTCACTTCCAATAAAAAAATAAAACAAATCAAAAAGCCAAACAAACCAAACCAAAACCAAGAACCCAATCACACAAACAAAACCAACTTGGATGTTCCATTAGATTTCAATGGAATAAGAAGCATCTTATCAATATTCAACACATTTACAGTAAAAGGCATTGAAAGATACAATTCAGAGGGCACTGACCAGCTTTATAAAACCAAAATCATTTCTGAGGGAGAGAAATACACCTACCACTCCAGAAGTATAATACTAATGTCTCAAGTGATTTAGGTGATCCTAAGACTCTAAACCTTTTGTCAATTCGTGGAAAAAATTAATCCAAGTTGTGTAGCACCTGGCTTTCTGATTAGTTTACAGCTGCATTAAGCTTGTGATGTTCAGATATATTGGTTTCATATGACTGAAATTAATTGTTGCCCTCTAGTAGAGTACATGGTCTTAACTGTAAAGATTATTACTTCTTGTAATTTAGCCTGGTTATGACCCTTCTACAGTATTCATAATTTTCATTATTTTTTTCATTTGTATTTACATTATTTGAGTCTCTACTGGAAATTTCCATTTGCACAAACTAAGTTGATGTACTCAGTTTTAGATTTAAATAATACTCCGGAAAATGTGACATGCTTTAGCCAGATCTGACTGTAATTATCACTTTGTCATGCATTTCTAATAAGCAATTTGGGGGGACAAATAAAATCAGGGCTTCAGAAACATATAATACAAGTTAAACAAAACACTCTTTTTAAATTAAAAAGGAGATTTATGGAGAAGGAAAAATAGCAATTAGCTATCCTCTTATTAATCATAACTACATTAATTAGCATTCCAACTAGAAAAAAACAAGAAATTAAGAAGTCAATTATGGTTTGCACATATAAACTGTTTTACTAACATCTGGCTTGGTTCAGTTTGAAGCTTAGGCCCTAATTCCACCAGCATTGCCAAATCCTAACACTCAACAGCGTGGTAAACAGCTCTGCTGATTGGCTGTTTTAATCCTTGCTTAGTGTTTAGTATTCTGGGATGACGCTTTTTAATAAAGGACAGTAACTTGACAAAAAATTTTGTGGCGATCGATTTTAAAAGAAATCTGGATCAATAAAGACTTACTTCAAAACTATTCTTGAACTGAAATACTGCAACTTCCTGGAAGAAAAATGCTTTTGCTCATACCTTAACTTAGTGACAACAGCCCCAGAATCTGGAAAAAAAATGTGTTTATTTGACTTTCTTGCATTGACTTCTTTGCATTGCCCCCAGTTTTCAGAAATCAGTTTGCAGAGAACAAAGATTAATACTCTTGGATGATCTGTGGTAGCTCTGGTTTTAGACAGCTCAAAGCAAATAAATCTTTGCTATTTATAAAGAAAACAAAAGATTAAAGGTAAGCTGATTACTGTGGCTGCAAATGAGATACACTATTGTTTCAGCAAATCCTTAAAGGAGCACAGATAAACCTCTGCCACTGCTGAAAAGTGGATATAACTAGTTACCTTGTTTATCTCATAGAATGGCTGAAACTACTGCTTACCTATAGCAATTTGTCTTGGGAAACATCATATGCACCAAGATTTAAAACATAATTCAGAATTTTAATAATGCAGCAAGCACTGACTTGTCTCTCCTCTTTAAACAATTCAAATGCATCTGAAAATTATGGGAATAAAAGGAAAACATGCTACATTTTAATGATGCCCCTGCTTGTCTAATTACTCCTTGATCACTCAATCTGCAAAATTAGCACTGATACGGGTCATGCCTCCAGGCAAACATGTTACACTCCATCAACTATTCTTCACAAGAGTGTAGATATCTGAGTGGATGCATCATGCTGGGCATCCCTCCGAGTCCTGTGAAATTGTACAGAGGTTTCTAATTTGGCTTCTCTAGACTTCATTAGCAAACAGCCTGTGTCAGTCCCATGTTGTATTGTGAAGCACTTCACAATGTTGCTTCCTTTTGCATGAAGTGAAAAAGAGATTTATTCTACAAGAATGTTAACATAAGAACTTTCCTACATTTTACGTAACATTTCATTAAATTTTTAGACAGTTTACCCCATCTTTCAGAAATCATCCCAGAAAGCTGTTGTCTTCTATTATCAGGTCTTAATCCGGATCTGTTCAGCACATCAAAATTATGTGGTATGAAATAAAGGGTAAAGGCAGGTGGCAAATGATACAGTTATTATATGTCCCATTCTATAGATAATTTTTAAAAATGCATTGTTTAAATATATTGTTATGGGAATTTTCCCTTCTGAATATTAGCCATCTAGGAAGGCAGCTAGAAGATTTGCAATTCTTGGCTCATTTTTGGTTCCCTTCTTTCCAAGCAGAGAAGGTTAGAGAGAAAAGGTGCAACTGAGAGGGAGATGTCATATGTGTTCCCAGCACTTCTGATTCCCACAAGTCATTCTTCTGGCTCCAGGAGACGAGATGGGATGTTGCTCCACAGAGCATTCAAAATTCCAGCAAAGGCAAGACTGATGATTTTCATTTTGTAGTCGCAGTATTTAGAAGAGATGTCTACAGTGTTTCAGAACTTTGAGGTCCAGACGTGTACAGGGGTATTCCTCTTAGAGTGCTTAAAATGGTCCAACAGGTGATGGGAAACATTGGTTATACTGGGTGTAACAGTCTCTCATTGTAGCTTCAGACAATAATAGTGCCTATAGGAGTGAATTATATTCATATATAAATTTAGGAAAAGAGCTCACATGAAAATAAACACTTCTATTCTAGGTCAAATAAATTCTTGCTATTCATAAACCATTCACAAAGATAACACATTCAGATAAGTTTATTTAATATTCCTGTAGATGCTCTACCTCTCTCTCAAGATCTATTCAAAGAAAGTCCATCCACAGATCTTAAAGAACTTTCACTATTACCTAATCTCTCTGAAAATATATATATATATATATATATATATGTAAGTACATGTGGCATTATATATATATTTATCTCCTGTCTTAGTGGTGAGGAATCTCAGAAATAACCAGATTCAGTTTGCAAAGCAGCCAGACACAAATATCCATTATTTCTGTCTCCTAGACTGATGTTCTGGCCAGATGCCTCTTAATATTTAGGTCAGCATTTGAAAAATGTATTGTTTACCTCTGAGGTTAGCACATTCACAGCAAGTTAATGATAGTCAGTTGTGTTTGTAATGCACCTAAAAGGAATGGGCATTCTGCTAACTAATTGGCTTTACTAATGATGAGCAGAAAGACAACCACAGGAGATTTTGTTCCCACTTGGTATCATGTAACTTCTCAAAGTGATGTGTTTAGCATCTTTGCTGGTTTACCAAGTATATCTTTTCCCCTCTTTAATATGACAACAGAAGAGATTTCAGGCTTTTGAAACAGCTACTTACTTTGACCTCCCAGATGATTTTGAGGTGAATACATTACAAATGCAACTTATTAAAACACACATACATTAATGGCAACCGCTGTGTAAACTGCAAAGTAGCTATTATCACATAGTACAATTAAGTTCCTATTTAATTCATTTAGATCTTCCTCATTTTGCACACCAAGCATTTCTGGAAGTTAATTGGCATGAAAGACAGGGTAAACGATGCACAACAAATTGAGTGTGAAATAAAGTTAATTTAGATAAAATCCATTGTGAAAACTGCTGTTTCAGAAATATTTGCAAAGGAGAGGAGTCACCAGTGCTACGTTAATGTCATTGACTCTTTGCACTGTTTCAGAGCTCAGATTTCATACAGTGTTGCATTTATATAAGCCCTAGTTCAAATACAATACTGTTTTATGCTCATTATATAAGAAGCTATGGAAACTGCTTACTGGAATGCTATTGACATTAATGAAAAAAATTATTGCATCTTAGCTATCGAAGGAATCATTATTTAATAGGCAGTTTGTATGAGTGATTTAGTCCTGTCAAATCCTGACAGCCTCCTGAAGTCAGAGTTTAACTTTGTTATTTTCAACCTATGTATTTTCATATTAATTAGCACAAAGGTAATTCATTAATGAATTTTAATACATCTAAGTAATGACATAATTCCCCTAGAAGAGACACTCCAGACAAGTAGGAGAGGGAGGTGAAAAGAAGGAAGAAGTATGAGATTTTGATTTAGGCTTGAAACAAATGAAAAAGAGGCTTGCATACATTCATAGTTAGAAGTGAGAGTTCCAGGCAAGGAGCACTGCAAGTAACTTTGCAAGTGGAAGTGCAAGCATTCATGTTGATACTCATGTGGTGTAAGGTCCTGCTTGGGCTGGGGCAGCCCCCAATATTGACATGAGCTGGGGAATGAACGGGTAGAGAGCAGCTCTGCTGAGAAGGACTTGGGCGTGCTGGTGGGTGGGAGGCTGGATGAGCCAGCAATGCAGCTTGCAGCCTGGAAAACCGGTCATATCCTGTGCTGTATCCTGGGAACCTTCTCCCCCTGTGCTCTCCCCATGTGAAATCCCACATGGAATACTGAGTCAGGGTCTGGGATCCCCAGCACAGGAAGGACAGGGACCTGCTGGAGAGAGTCCAGAGGAGGGCAATGAAGATGATTAGAGGGATGGAGTACCTTTCCCATGAGGAAAGACAGATAATTGGGATTGTTCCTACTGGAGAAGAGACTGCTCCAGAGTGACATTGTTGCAGGTTTCCAGTACCTGAAGGAGACCTACAAGGAAGCTGGACAAGGGTTTTTTTTACAAGGGCATGTAGTGATAGGACAAGGGGTGATGGCTTCAAAAAAAGAGGATAGGTTTCGATTAGATATTAGGAAAAACTTTTTCACTGTGAGAGTGGTGAGGCACTGAAACAGGCTGCCCACAGAAATCATGGATGTCCCATTCCTGGAAGTGTTCAAGGCCAGGCTGGATGAGGCTTTGAGCAACCTGGTCCAGAGGAAGGTGTCCTTGAACATGGCATAGGGGTTGGAAGTAGATGATCTTTAAGGTCCCTTCCAATCCCACCCATTTGATGATATACTATCACAAAGCACGAAAACTTATTCCATAACAGGAAATGTACTTAAGCCTATTTTTTAAATATAAATATTAAAAGATACAAGTTTGTTTTCACAAGGATAAAAGCAAACCATGAAGGATTAAATGCAACTAAATATATTTAGATGGATTTCTCAGCCACTAACTTTTTTTTTTTTTTTTTTTTTTTTTTTTTTTTTTTTTTTTTTTTTTTTTATGGTATAGAAATCTGTTAGTGGTAGTACAGTGGTATGGTTTGGCTCCTTACCTGAAATCTGTGTGCATACTTCTACTCTTTAAGTAATTATGTCTTGCCATATCTTTCATCTCCATTTTTCATTTTCATGCCATTCTCAGTAGCAGAATGAAAGCCAGTTTCCCAGTTTTTATTCCTGAAAAGAGAAACGTCACCAAAGTACTTGATTTCAAATGAAACAGGTCTTACAATAGATGAAATGTTTGATATTGTCCTTGCAAAGGATTTGAAGATCTGGCTATTAGGAATGATAATGGATAAGAAGATTAGTGAGATTAGTCTGAAATACCTTGTGTATATATTAGTCATGGAGAAAAATGCATTTTAAAGTGCTGGACTACATAAACTAAATGTGCATCCACCATGTATCCCCACCAGTACAAAGTAGCTTCTACATAAGAACACTTTATTTTATATATATATGTATATATACAGTGGACTTCATAAGGCAGGGAAATACTTGAAGATAACTCAGGGAAAGTAATAAGTCTAAGTGTTATAGAGAAACAAAACACATGCATATTATATGCTATATTGTATGTTTATTCTACAGAAATTTATGGGGCCATATTAGCTGATATGGTTTATTGGTGGGTTTTTTGGGTTTTTTTTATGGTCCTTTTTCCAGCTGGGTAATTGCTCATAACTGAAGTGCAGCATTTTTGTACAATGTTTATGCTGATTGAGATGGTCTTTCTCAGACTTGCCTATATGATGGGAAAACCAATATTTCATTCTACATAAAACTTTTTCAGTGTAATTTTTCCCAGTTAGATGGAGTTCACCATGAATCCTGGCTTAATAAAGATCAGACCCTGGGAGATGCTGAGCATTTTCAGAACAGGACTGGGGACCACATCCATGAAAAAGGAGTATCAAAATCCATCTTAAGTGTCCCTATAAATCTATTATTATTTGAGCATATAATACTACTAATGCACAAACTACTGCTTGCAGATTTGCAGCTGGTAATCAGGCAGAAGTTATTTTGATTGCTTTGGTTGCTGGAATCAGTTTATATGTCTGTATGCAAGACCTTTTTCAGTAGGTCATAAAACTCTGAGGAATTCAGGCCGTAGTTGGTAGAAATTAAATTCTTCTCATCCATCACTGAAAGATTGTTTATCAAGATGCTGTGGATGAATTAGTGTAATCCTTATCACTTAATATAGTCTGGCTTGATACCTTTACTGGAATTGGTTCTCAGAATTAATCAGCTTAGAAAATGTTAGGAAAGAGAAATGTCAGCTATTAATTTGCAATTTCAAAAAAACCCCCAAACTTTCCCATCTAATACAAGAAGAAGAGCTGCTCTCTACAAGCACAGTCCTGTGATTTTTATCTGTACTGCATACATCAAATGTCACCTATTTAAATACCATGCAAATACATATTAACTCTGACTTGTTTTTTTGGCTGCTTTTATTTTGTTGTAGGCAGCATCCTTCTTGAATGGGGGTGGATGTGTACAGGGCCTATACCATGTAGCAACTTCTCTTGAAACACTGGTATTCTTTTTTGTAGAAAAGTGGTCTATCCAGGAAAGTATTAACTTCAAATGTTAGGCTTTCATTAAACTTTAAGACAAACTACAAAGTAGCAGTGTCTGGTTTCCAGTCAGGTTTTAAACTGTGCCTTATATCATCTGCAGGAGATACAGGTTTGCGTGTCATACTCACGTGTACCTTCAAAAGATTTTACTAATGAGCTTTGGAAAAGATTATTTTCCCATTCAGCAGTTTGATAGGATGTTAGGAACAGCCACATCCCTGGGGTAAGGAAAAGTCCTGTAAACGGTTGTTTATAAAAACTTTCCTTTTTTGGCTCACTGCTAAAGTTGTGCAGCCAGTTTAAATCCTTAGTGCTGGAATGAAAGAAAAGGAAAAGTGCTAGTATTTTTCATTAGTTCACTACTCATAATTTTCATAAGAACTCATGTGTGTTATTTCTTTGGTACTCCTATTGTATGCCAGGTGAAACAGTTTCCTGTGTAAATACCTCTCTATTAGGGCAGACCGAAAATGGGATTTTAATGTATTGCTTACATCAGTCATGAGAAGTTTTAAATAAACTTTGAGCGTGGCTTCGTTTTTCCAATGGGTGTGAGGACTAGGATTTCATTTACAACATCTCTAGAGAATCATTACCCTGACCTAATCAGATAAGTTTTGAGGGAGAATACTTGAGGAGTGATGGGCACTTCAGACAAGCCTGTAAAGAACCAAATTATTTTGTCACATTTTCTCCTGGACACTGATAGGTAGGCAAATGAATTTCCTCTACCTCTGCTACCAGTGATACCTGTCATTCGGGGAGCAGAGGATGAGAGTGCAAAATTTATCTGAGCAGGGATGCAAATAAGGATTTGGGATCATATGCTTTCTTTCTGGTTTTCTTGGAAAACTTTTTTTAAGAAGACTTTTTTTATTTTGTTGTGTTTTGACTGAATATTTTAAATTCCACCTCACATTCTTGAATACAAGAACAGATGTCTTAATTAATTCTTTGCAGTTTTCAAGCTCAGTAAGACCTTTCTTCATTCTTATGTTCTGGTTAGGAGTAGGAGCCTTCAAGGTGTTCTTTTGTTGCTGTATTTTTAAGGGAAGAATGACCCCTATCTAATGTCTATATTAACCTTTTTTCCTAGTGGAATAGAGATAGAATAGAATAGAGTCCCAGACGATACCAAAGTTATTTCTAGAGAAAATGTAATTAACCTGTTTTTTGGGACTAGACATATCCTAACATCCAACATTATTTGGAATTAGGTGGAGAAGGTTGATGCTACCTTGCAGTCATGTTTTCCATTGCGGTATTTTAAATGCCTGTGAACTTAAGGTTTTCCTACTGCTCATACCCTCACTGTGGCTAAAAAAGAACAATGGCAAACCATGTTGTCACTGTCCTGAAGGAATGATTACAGCAGATTAGTACCTCTCTCCAGTGAATGCTTTTCTGGACATAGTGCACTGCTGCTCCCTTTGACCAGATGTGTTAATGCCACCAGGCCTGCAAGGAGGGGCCATATGCAGCTGCAGCATCTATATCACACACAGCATTATATGGGCAATCTAACAAACTCTGTTAGTTCAGAGTCTGCAGTTAGGACTAGAAATGAGGAAATTGATAATGAAGTGAAACACAGCAGAAAGGAGGGATTGATTCAGGGAATTGCTGAAAATCAGCAATGTATAAAGGCAGAAGGATGTAAAAAGGAGTTAAAGTGAATGTGAACACAATCATTAGAAGAGGCTTTCCAAACCTTGTCTTTGTCTTGGGATATGCAGGTAACTAGCTGTCCAGCTATCCAGCTGTGCTGACTTTTTCAGCACACTTTTGTTAGAACAATTTCATGGTGGCATCAGAGAAGTCTCCTGTTACAACAATTTTATGAGGCCATCAGTGAAGTTATGAAACACAGAGGATGTAATAATGATTAGAGGAAATTTAAGGCAATGAAGTCCAGGAAATTATACAAAATCCTCAATTTGTAGTTAATTATCTCAATACAGGCTCCACAGCTGTCTTGCAGGAAATGAGTGCTTGCTTGAAGAGTTTTACCCAGTTTTGTCCAAACAAATGAGCAAGATCAGCAGAGAGTTTGAAGCAATGCCCGTGACATAAGCCCTATCCCTCATTGTCAGTGCTTTTGTCCTATCTGAGACTGAAGAGGATTAAAACAAAAATAATTGCTTTCTTGAGAACACAAGAACTTTTATCAATGCAGTATATCCTGTATATTCACTGTCCATGTGAATGTTCATAGGCCTTATGCTATAAGGAAATAATATCCTTTTCTGTTTGCAGTTATTGTTCTTGTGAGTGGGCAGCAGACTAAATATGTGAACCTATGTTTTGAGGGCACATTGATCCACATTTAGCAATAACTTTCTTGATTGCCACAGCAGTGTAGAGGAAGAATCTTGGAAGGCTTCACAACATTATTATAATAACCTTAATGATTAATTTTGCTGTGTCAGTATGGTTGTCCACATACAAATAGCTCCAGTCCAGAAGCTAATGAATTCTTTGGCATTGGGCAATGGTCTTCAAGGTTATATGTGAGCTACTGGAGCATATATCAAGACAAAGCACCAGAGAGGAGCTATTTTCATACAAATATTTTCTGCCCTTTGAATTCCCCTCATCTTCTCTCCCCCTCTCCAAAATAAATAATAATAAAAAACCCCTCAGAACTCCTACTACTGTTTTAGCCTGGTATAACTTTAGTCAGACCTATTCAGTCTGATTTTGTCAGTAATCACTGTGCTTTCAGCCACTTTTACTTATCCTGCAATATGTTTACTACAAGACACAGAATAGAAGAGCAGGAAACAAAAATTCTGGGCTCAAATACCTTCAATTTCCTCCTGTTTTTTAGCAATGTATCTGCATAGGTTTTAGTTCATGGAAATTGGGAGGGAAAGGGGCTCTGGTGGCAGTAGGAGATCTAATTTTTCTTCCTGTACAACCATTTATTGTCACATCCTTCCTATTGTTTTCACCAGTCCAAGTGATGGGTTTTCTAATATTTCTTATGGGAGATTATTCTGCATGTTCATATCTATAACTCCAGTAAGAAGATTTTTAACAAATAATATATTTTTCTTGTCTTAATTTCAATCTATTTTCTCTATTAACCTATTTTTCACTATGCCTATTATGGTTTCACTTCCATGTTAACAATTTGGCTTTTAACATTGCCCTCAGTGTTTGCTTTGTGTATGGTTACAGACCATTGCTTTCTGCACCATGTTGGCTCTTATAGCTCTTCCTTAACTCCTTTAGTCTGCCTGCCTTTATAGCACAAAGTGCACTGAAATTGAACACAGTATTGGAGCTGCAGTAAATAGGTTTTACTGCAGAGAACAGCTTCTAACACTGAGCTGTGGCATGGTTCACTACTCTGTCAATTTGTTTCCCTCTCTTCCTCTAATTATGCATGTCATGTTTACAGTCCACTGTGAGATACATATATATTATAAAAAGCAGATCATTCTAAAATGATTTGCCCACTCACAAGTGTGAGATCACATTACTTACAGAAAGATTTTAATATTGATATATTTTTTAGCTGTTCTTCAAAAATGCTTTGCAATAATCATTTTCCATTCCAAATTATCCTCTATAAACACACATTAATTGACTAGTTCATTTCTTCTTTCATGAGAGACTTTATTGGGGCTTAAGGGACTGATTGCTCTGTTTGCTGTGAAATACTTGTGGGAATTTTGTGAATTTCATCTCTAAGATACAAGATTCAGGTTAGTAATGTGAGTTGATTGTTATGATCAAAAGAAAATGGAAATCATAGACAGGAGGATATATTTCGTTTGCAATGCATCTCTGTTTCAAATTCTCTTTCAAATTAACAGCTAGGGATGTTAATTAAGGACTTCTGAAACACCTTTAACACCTTCTGAAACACCTTTATTTATGGAAGCAGCCTGTTGTTATGAGTAGAAGATTCATAGAGCAGTGCAAAAGCTTTTCTTATTCTAACTTGCTATTTTTAAGAGGAATTAGAATCTCAGATAGAAAGGAGTAGAAATAAACCAGGTTTGGCAGTTGGGCTACTCTCTTTTTGAAAATTTTCTAGGTTATATTAAGTATATTTAACAAAAATATTTATGATGCATTTTTCTCAGTAGTATCAAATTAATGAATTAATATAAAAGCCAAAATTATTTAATTTTAAAGACGTAATTTTAGTGGTACATTTTTATACAACTATATGAGTGTGATTGTCAGTTGATACTGAGTTTGAGACCCACTTAAATCCTTTGATTTAAATCCATTAGAGCTTTGTCAGTCAGAATTAGGCAAAGCTGCTTCTTACTAGGAGAAAAATAATAATGAACATTTTTAAAACTTTTATTTTACTGATGTCTGATTTACCTCTATAAGGAGAAAGGGCCCTGTAAAATGACAGCACACGGTAGAACTATATTGACAAATACTATAATGACTAAACAGGCAGAATTTGAGCCAGATTTAGTGAACAAAGGAGATTTAATTGAGATGCTCAAAGTAACGCATGCACTTCTAATTAAAATGGGTTTTGTACCTCTTGGATGCTGGCATTATGTCTCAGCTGAAAACAGCATCAGTATCTGTTGCAGGGTAGGATTTTAATTCAGTGCTTGCTCTGAAGGAAGAATGACCCTTATAGTGCTTAATCGACCACAGCATTTCTCAAGAATGACCCGGGGTAGTCTCGGAGGTCTCCCATGCAAGTAGGAGCAATAATTACTGCTCACTGATGAAATTGAGTGTATCATTATAGAGTGCAGTGGTCCTAGTCCTAATAGGCTAAGTAAAAAAGGGAGGAGGATTCTTAATTTGAAACTTCATTGTATTTATCAAAACCGAAACAAAACAATTTAAGTTGGTCTAATGCTGTTTTCAAGACTAATTAGTATTCTGGAACTCTTTTGCTTTAGCCACCTGTTCAGGTTCACAGCTGCACTTTTGCTGCCACCAAGGTCACAGGAATCTACCCCCTGTAAATCCTAAACTTAACCTCTGTTTGATCCTCTGCCCTTCAAAGACCCCTCTGGCTGTTCTGAGCCTGCAATTATTGCAGCACCCACATCAATTTATCGTATTCACTCCAGCCTGTATGCTGTTAGTCAGTAGATCTGAATTATGTACAGTGACCTCTGCTGAAAAGTCATGCCCCCGATTAATACAATATTCCATCTCTTTTCTGTTCAATTTCTCCTTCATAATTCCCTGCTGGAGCACATTTGCCTTAATTCAATTGGACGCTCGATCTCCCTGTGCAGGCCACCACCAAATGATCGAGGGCCTCACTGCAATTACAAGTAATCTTGCAAAGAAATGAATAAAGTCTCAATTATGGAGCATTTAAAATGCAGGCTGCACCATGGCTCTGCTAGCACATCACCCCCTACAAGCACTGTGCAATGAAATTGGAGATTGGGTCTCTAATATGAATTGGATTTCAGCAAGATCACTTACGGGTGAGTTTATCGCCTTCAAACCAGCTCCCGTGAAAATTACCTGTTCCACACACCCTCCACTCCCATTTAATTTGATTCCTTTTAAATACATAAGAGTCTTAGATAGTTTCTGCAGATTATTCTTTAGCAAACTGAGGAGATAATTTTGGCTTTTTGGCAGACATATTAGTAGCATTTTACTTTGGTGAAAATAGAACCCTGCCCATTTTCTGAAAATTGCTCTCCAGTAATTTGGAAAGTACTAACAGTGGCACACAGAGATAGTTTGATTTGGACCATTTTGTAATTATCTTTACCAGAGAAGGGGGTTGAGATACCTTTTTATTTTCCCTTTCCCAAGATGCGTTCCCTCCTCAGGAAGGACATATTCTTCCCAGTTAAGAAGTGGTATTAGGCTCTAGAAATAGATATATGGATGTATTTTTGTGCATGGCTATGGTCTTGGTCATTGATCAAGTGTTTAATATCTTATTTTAAAACTTTTGTACTCTTTCAAAGGGATGCAGTATTCATCATATTTTTGCCCTTACCAGTCATACTTACATTCTTATCTTACCTATCCAAGCTTAGTTTTTTAAGGCAAATACTAACAACTACAAGCTGCATATCATCTTACAATAAATTTCCTGATATATTTATTTTATAACTGTCTGCTCCAGAATGCACTACTGCCCAGAAATTTGCTCATAAAAGATTTTTTTAAATGGATATAAGCAAAATAAAGATGGACTTATTTAAAATCCTCTAAAAAAGGTTTAGTGGTTTTGTTGCATTCTTGTATATTTAACTTAATCATAAGTACTTTATTTGATTGAATTTAGAATTTAACGTATTCATATTTGCCAAGAAGGTACCTATTTGAAGTACTAAAAGGGGCAAATTTTCCATAACTCAGCTGTGTAAATACATAAAATTCTGTTTATGGTATGAATCTAAATAGCAGGCCCACAGTATCTTTTCACTTGTTTCTTTTTAATTGTCCTCTATTCACTCAAGTTTGAGTTCAGGTTTTACTTGAAATTTTAATAGTCTGGGTGTAAAATGGAATTACAGCTGACTTGTTAGTAATATTCTTGATACAAAGTCTTTTTATTTCCCTTATTTTTATTTCAAACACTGTTGTTTCATGTACAAGAGGATAGTTAATATTGTGACAGCAATTTCTATTAGAAGGGGGAAAAACCATTATTGCATCGTAGTTGAAACTTGGGATAACTCCCTGGCAAGAAATATTTCATTATTTGTTCTTGAGTGCCCCCAAATCTGTTCTTGTTTCTGCCTTCATAATCTAGTCTTTAACTCAGAAAAGAAACAAATACACTTAGTCCTTTAAGTAAATAAGTCAACTGCTTGCAGAAGACACAAATAGTTTATTAGGATCCAAAAAAGTGCAAAACTTCTAAATACTCCTCATGTTGACTGCCAAAGTCTGTTTGATGATCTGCACCAGTCTCCAACCACTGTCTGTGTGAGCCAAGAGCTTCTCCAAGTGTATGTTTAGTCAGTGGATTTTTCTTGCTTGTTTTAGTGCTATTATTTAGAGCTATTCTCATGTGTTGAGACAAGGGAATTACTTCTACATTTTTTAAAACAGAATGTTCTGGTGTAATTGTCAGCATTTTTATTTCTTTTTTTATCTTTGTACTTTTTACCTCTTTATTCCTTGCATAGTTTCCACACAGTCAACTCCCACATCTTGTTTTATGTAAGTTAGAAATAAATACTGAGGCTGCTGTGACGTCATTATCATGATAACCAGTACAGCCCAGACTACAGTTCAGACCATGCTCTTATCTCATTCCTAAGAGACATGCCTGCACCTAGAGGAGATGGTCGGAGTTTATACAGACAGGCACCAACATATATACAAGGCAAACATAAAAATGTATGGGCTGTTTCGTTTTGTGAGCAAAGCAAGTAAGGTAAGGTACAGTAGAGACATAACATATAACAACACAAAGCTCTCATCTAAGGAGAAGTTGATCTATGAGAAACAGATTATAAAAAAAAGTTAAATAATGTAAAACTATTGATTCTAACTCACAGCCACAGACAAGTATGGAAATAGGATATTAGAAGATAATTAAAGAAAACTAAGCATTTATATGTCCCGTGAGAACATGTTCTCATGTTTTTCAGGGGAAAGCTATGTAAACAGAAAAAAACACAAACCCTTGACTTATGTAATGAACTAACCTCTAACTAAAAGCAGTTAGAAAAGTTCTCTGTGGACAGTTTGTTGCATAATTGTTTAAAACTAATTTATTGTCATCTTTCTCTGAAGCATCTGGTACTAGTCACCGTCAGAAAAGGGATATTGGGGTTGGCAGCCGTTAGTTTGACTCATTAAGTTTATTGCTGTGATGCTGCTGCTTTGTATGAACTGCTATACAATATATTTCTTAGCCACAATGTGGCTTTCTGTAAAAATGTTCATTGTCATGGCAACAGAAGTAGGAGGACTGATTTCCTTTTTGAGGATTTTAGCAAGATCAGCCATATGACAGACTGTACCCTTTCTTAGTTTTTTGTTTTATTGTGGGCGCTATACTTCTTAAAAAGAGAGCTGGAGGTCATATATAGCCCTCTGGAGGATGAGGGAAAATGTTTTTTTGGTAGGAATTGCACAGACACAGAGAGGAGATTTTTAGGAAATTAGAGGGAGAAAGGCTGCCAGAAGAGCATACAGAAGGAGACGGAATGCAGCTCCAGAAAGCATCAAAGATAATGCTTAGAGAAACAGAACTGAAGACATTGCTGGGTCCAAGGCACTGCAAAAGGTGTCCAGAGGGGCTGTGCATTTTGCTGCATGACAGAAAACCACTGAGATAGATGAGACAATGGTCTACCTACGAGGACATGGTGGACTAGGGGAAGTTGGTTTACAATCCCTTTTATTACTATTCCATCCTAGTTTCTGTATTTAAAAATGTAATTAACCTATTTTATCATCTACTAAAACTGGGATTCTTTGTTTGTTTGTTTGCAGGTTTTTGGATATTATTTAGGAAACTCACTGCAAAGGTCTAAATTCCCTGCAGAGTTATGACTAGCTCGAGATCTCATCTCAAGCCAGTCAAAGGAAGATCTCCTCTTCCTTTCCTTGCTGTCAGACTCAAGCCTCTAACCAAAATAGAAATCTGTCATTAATCTTCTCTCAGATCATAACTGGTGCTGCAGTCACAAGGGTGGGTACAAAATGCTCCTATTTCAGGAGATCCAGCCAGGTCGGATCCTGCAAATATCTCAAAGTGGAGACACATGACAGAAGTTGACTAAAATGATGCCTAAGAAGCTTCTTTAAAACTTACTGTGGTTTATCAATTCATCAAAGGTACAACGCGTTCAGACTAATGCATAAACATGGTCAATGCCTACATTCAGAGCCTTGTTTACACCTTTGTAAGACCCCCTCAGCTGAGCTGCCTTCTGCATTGCCACAGTGAAAGCAGCTTGGCTTCTGTAAACCTTTAATGTCTGAAACTTCCCTGTCAGTTCTTCTGCATTGTCTCCTCTTTGTCTGGGCTCCGGGAGCCCACAGCCTCCTTTGGCTCATGTCTTATTCTTTGAGAACGAAAGGTACCAAGCCCAAATAAAAGTACATCAGCTTTCAATTAATAACCCAGCTACTACTGTCATAATTCCTTTGATTGCTGGTGCAAGAGGCTTTACTTGAATGCTTGCTGCTGTGTGCTAATACTGCATCTAAAAATAAAACACCAGTTGCCATTAACAATGGAAAGTGCATTCAGACAGGGTTGAACTTAAAAATCAAAAAGGTTAGACAGACAGTTTGTCACAAATATGAATACTTTCCTCATGCATTCAGCTACAAAGCTTGTTATTTGCTATGCTAGAATGAAATCTTTATCCTACTAAAATAGATGAGACCTTTTTATTATCTTGCACACAGCTGGGATTTCAGACTGAAGAATAAAAGTTACATGAGAATGCTTTAAGACATTAATGTTTAAGTAAAAAATCTTAATAAGGGAATGAAAAGAATTTGCAGATTATTATCAGTAAATTCTAAACTGGAGAACAGTTAATTTAATAAATAAAGACTACTTCTTTAAAAGAGATAAAAATCAGATATTATAGCAAGTAGCTACTTTGCAGCAGCCTAATTAAACTATGATGAAGATAGTCTTTTTTTCAGCACACTTACTTGTGCTGTGCATTTTTTAAATAGCAAAAATAATTATTGTCTTTCAAATAGATTAAATTTTGTCATTATTTTTTAAAAAGTAATTAACCTGAAACAGCCTCTAAAATCAACTTACTAATTATTAATCAGTAATGTAATAGGTTAGTGAAACATACAAAACCGAAACTAGGATTAGATGTAATATTTTTAATGTAAGGTTTTTATGGCCTGAGAAAGAAAGCCAAAGGCTTTCTTTTACTTTATTTTCTTGTACGACCAAGAACCAAGAATCATCTTTAATCTTGTGCTTCTTTTGTCAATTTTGGTTCATTCCATGCATTCATTTAAGAATATCCCCATTATTACACACTAAATTATATCATAAAATTCATGCAGCAAATGATCCAGTGACTTCAATTCCAGTGACTTCTGTGGTTTCACAGACTTACAGCCCTAGGGCAGATCTATTTACAGAGTGCAGCCACTTCCCCAAGCCAGTGCATCCTAGTTTGGGATTGCTGAAATAGTATAACTTACATGGAATGGCAGTTGTTTTAAATTTCTTTCTTTTAAAGTTCCTGTTACTTCTTCTTTGGAGGGTCTTTTGAAGGCTTTGTGAGTTATCCCAGTCCATAACGAACACAAACCAGTTTGTAAGGTATATCTAGGAAGACGTAACTGAAAAGAATTTTGTGTACTTTGTCTGTTTAAAGTGAGGGAGATAATTATCTCCTGGTCCCCAATGACTTATTTCTTCAAAATAGATAAAATAAAACATCCCTTTCCATCAGGAGAGTGATCAATACACTCAGTTCTTTTCCTTGATGTCTATGACATTCAAGAACTATCAACGCTCCTCCATCCAGGGGAAGATCTTGACCCAAAAAGTAACCACAGCACGACATACCACCTTCTTGCATGAGAGCACAGCTCTGCAGCAGACCCTCTCCATAAATAGACTCTCAATAAAAAGGTAAATCTGCAACAAAGGCAAAGAAAAAGCACAGCGTGTCTACTGGGGTCACAGACTTCTATCTATCCAGTATCCCAAAATACAAGGCATATGAAGTCCTGCTGCCACTATTCAGCACAACAATGCTACTGCTCTTCCCCATTTTTCTGAGTTCCCTTTTGGCACTTTGGAGCACATTCTTCATACCTCTTTTTCGACCCCATTTTTCCATATTTTCTTCACACAAATGGTCTTTTTACATATTTAAGCCTTAATTTAATTTATTAATCCATTAAATCATGTAACTTTCATCTCGAGAATCATGAAAACACTACAAAAAACAAGAAAGATGTCCACAGTCTGAAGAATTAAGGTCTGTCTTTGACAGAGGTCAATGAATTCAATTGATTACAACAATGTCAAGACACGCTTCTTTCCTTTTATTTGCTGTCCTAGTCTCTAACTAGGACTATAAAATTAAACTAGAGAAGAGAGTAGATTATGAGCCTAAGACACTGACAGAAATCAGAAGTAAAGCTCGTAAGTCAACACATTTAGACTTTATTTTAAAAAGTGTGAGCTAACAAACCTGTCTTTACTGAGAAGTGCCCTCAGTACATTCAAAACATGTGAGTGATGTATAGTAATATGAATTGAGAGCTAAGTAAATAAACTAGATGGCTTTCACAGCATATTCTGTCCCTGAATGTGACATGCTATTATTCCAAGAGGCCAAATGTCCTTGAAATGGATGAGGTAATGAGACCATTCAGATAAATTTCAAGAAAAATGTTGCTAGCAGAAATAGTAATTATTTGGATGGATTTGTATAATTTTAAGCAGAATATATTTTATAGCTTTCTGTAAAGCATTCATTGTAAAAGGCCAATGATTATTTTGTGCATTAATTGTCCCTGTCACAGAAATGTCCTTCAGGACTCTGCTGGTAATTCTGGCACTGCAGTTATCCCAAAGGATACTCCTCAAGTCTGTGGTAGAAATCCTCGTACTGATTTCTCTGTGATACTTGTCTTTGCCACAGTGCTTGAAAATTATATCATAGAATGAGCTACATCCCTCCATCATCAAGGAATTAATAGAAAAATAATCTGTAGCATTTGGGAAATTGTATAACACTTTCACTCTGCCAAAAAGGGTGGAAGAGTAACACTCATTTCTTATTGTGCATCATGGCTTTCTTTCTCTTGGAAGTCTACAATGCCATTGTATTTCTTAGTAAGGCTCTTGCAAACTTATGCCTTTATTTTTTCTTCCTAATGCCAAGAGATGTAAAAGATTTAGCATTTCATGTTACCTCGGTCTTTTACATAACGTTATTTTGATGTGTGGTGTACAACTGAGATCCCTTAAATGATGATTGCTGCACAATGATTTGAACTAGGAAGGAATTTAGAAAGCAAATAAACCCAACAGTCTGCAAGCTAAGTCTTCACCAATGAAAAAGTCTTTAGATATACACTTATTAATGCAATTATTTTTCTTTACAAAGCCTCCTAGAATCCTTAGTGATTTTAATGATTTAAAAGCCTGGTTATACATAACAGAGAGCATATGGTTGTCATTGCTGCAGATCCATTACCAAGAATGTGGTTACAATCAGCTGCATTTTTGAGAAATGAGTTTGCAATATCATAAAACTTACATAACATAGTTTTATCTTTCTTGTGAAGCTTTATAAGGCCAAAAGGACCTCATGAAGGCATCACCTTTTACGCTTAGCATGAATTGCATGAATAAAGGATAAGAACTAATTTAGATGCTTAAACTGAACCCAGTACAATCTTAGCATGGCTGAGGAAAGACAGAAAAAAACCAATGTGGCTATAAATCATATTTGTTTTTCTTCAGTCTCCAGTGCAATTTAGAAAAGTCCGTGGCTCCCTAAATTATGCTCAGCTGTCTACAGCCCTAGGGGTTAAGTCCTGCATCTGAAAAGTGCCATGGGAGAAAAATGTCACGTCTTCTCTACCCAGGATCAGACCAGGAGGAGACAAGACTCTTAGCACCATCACGACTCACCTTGGGGAAAGAAGTTTAGGAGAGAATTGCTGCATTATGTGTTTGTGTGCATGTTCATAGCACACAGAACCCTCTTCTTTAAGCAATCAGCTGCATCTCACCCAGCTTCTATTGGGGTTATTCACAGAACTGCTGTCAGTATTTTCCAATTACATGTTTGTCATCCCATCCAGGGGACAAGGAGGGATGGAATCAGCACATCGTAAATGTCAGGTAGGGATGCAGTCAGAGGAAAACAGAAATCCATTCACATGGAGATATAATCAGAAAGATTGCTGTTTAAATATGGCCAGCACTCTGGGTCGAGGTCATTGGGCCACTGTTGACTGTAGCTGAATTTGATTGTGTACACTGAGTTCAGTTTCTATTTTTATGGTATTAAGTTTTCACATAAGTTTTGGTTGTTCTTGTTGTTTGGGTTTTTTACAGTGGTAAAGCTTAATACATACAGGTTTTTGTTATTGTTGGGGTCTTTTTATATGAAGAGTATTATATCACACAACAGAAAAAAATATTCATATAGCTTCAAAAGGGACTAAGTCTCATTTAATTTAATTTCATTAATTTCATTTTCATAAAGCTTAAAAAGTCACCCTGCAGGATCCATATGGTGGAAGAAAAATAATTAGGTTGTAATCTCCAGTTATAAAACTGAAGGTTCCAGGGAATATCTTGGAAAAGCTGTATGTAACCTAGGAGTTGAGAGTTGAGGACCTCTGAGCCACCATAATAATGGCATCAATCTAGCTGGAATCTGCCTGGAAGAAGTGCAAGGTAGGGAGTGTCTGCTACTAAAAACTTCAGGCACTTCCTTTGACAAGACTGAACAGAAAAATTTTTGCTTTCAGAGCCTGGTAATGGTTTCTGCAGTCTCATCATTTAAAGATTTAAAGATAGTCTAGGTGTTCAGCTATACTTTGGGTATTTAAGTGGGCAGAAAGTTCAGAGAAAAAGATACAAAGGAAACACTGCTGTTACTGCCACCAGGAGTAGAAGCACCTCCCTGCATCCACAGTGAGGATTAACTGATTTCTCTGAGGAGCTTTTGAACAGGAACTTCTTGGATGAACTAAGCAATCTATATCCACGTATAAATATATATATAGGTAGAGATACACACACTATCTAAAGTTCTGCTTATTGCTCCATGTACATTTGAACCTTTTTCTCCATAGAATGTACCCCATACCATGTATCATTGAAGCCGTTATAACACCCAGGTAAAGATCACACAAACTGTGAACTTCAAGTTCTTTACAGATTTCCTGTTGTAAACATGCATTTTTCACCCTGGAAATCTTGTTAATGGAAGTGCTAAGATGGAAGTAATGCCCTCTTCTTTTGTCACATTTCCTCTTTGTTCATCTCTTACTGATTTTATGTATAGTTCTTTGGTACAGGAGTCAACTCTTTCTTGGAGTCACAAGCATCACCCCTGTCTTGGGACCCTCACAGGAGATTTTCCAAAACACAAGGGGTACTTTCAGGTGTAAGTTACTGTTTAACTTTTTATTCAAGTCCATATTGGCTAGAAATTTCTATCATATGATGGCTGTAGCCTACCGTATGAATTCATCTAAGATTATCTAAATCTTACCCACACCAAATATGTTTTCACCTAATTAAAACCCTCGTCTGGCTCTTATCAGCATGCCCGCTAATCTCCTAGCAAAGTCATGAAAGAATGTAAAGGCTGCAATAATTTCTTTAGGACAGAGTTGCACTTGAGGCATATTAGTGTTAGAAAGCTGGTACTGCCACTATTTGTCTTATGAATAAAGGATTTCCATCTTTGTGGCCATCAGCATGAAGCCTTTAAAAAGTCATTAATTCACTAAGAAAATAATTGAAAATCTCTGAAAGAGATCTCTATGGGCAAAATGTCAAATTGTGTAGCCCAAATGTACAGCTCCACAGCCCTCCCTAAACTGATTCTTTTTAACCGTGCCAGTATTTGTTGTGCTCACCTGTGGTAACTGCCACCACTTCCATTTTTCAAACAGCAAGAAATGTATTACCACCATTGTTAAAAGGCTCCATAAGGCAATTACAAGGGAAACCATGCCACAGGATTGTCAAATTAGCTGTGCAGGTTAGGCTGCAACAGCAAAACGGCAGGGACTCCAAAGCTGTTGGGCGGGAGGTAAAGCTTGTGCTGGACTGGAACAAGTGCACTGAAAAGCCCCAAGGAAGCAGAGGGGCCATGGCAAAGACCTTGCTACAGGAAATGCAAAAGGTAGGTGTACCCTTCCATCACCTGGCAGAAAATGAGTTTACACTAATAGTCACGGGACTTGTGATGCAAATGGTCCCCTTCCCCTTTTCCTCCTAGACAGGCTGCCCCCACTCAGCACTAATGTACATCAAATCTCCATCTTATAGGAAATAAGAGCAGTGCATCTCTTCCAGCATCACAGAGGGCACGAACCAGGGAAAGAGTCCCAGGTCTCTGCACACACCTAGACTCTGGCTCAACCTGTTTGGTGTCTGTGAGCGTAGGGGGAAAACTGTGTATAAACCAGGTATGTTTTTCTATAGGAATACAAGAAACAAATCAAAGGCGAATTCAAGACCATAGTTTGGTTTTAGGAGGTCAATGCCGCTACTACATGCAAAAAGTTGCATAACTGGAAACCACAGAGCCAGTGAGATAGCCCCTGAGGTCTCTTCACACGATATTGAGTTTATTCCAAGTTATGTGGTATATGTAATAGCACCACTGGTTTATTATTTTTTCAATGACCATGGGTCACAGTCCATAGGTGTATAGCTCTGGATAGATAAGTGCCTTCGAATGACTGCAATTTCTAGGTAAGAAACTGTTCCCTCAAAACCAAAAGAATTTAAAATGTTCCAGGATGAAAATCCCTGTCACCTCCCATATAGTTTGGATAATTGTACCTGGTGGAACAATTCCTGACACCTGCTGGTAACTGCCTTGTGCTCCAAAGCTCAACAGCTCTTGCAAACTGAATTCTACCTTATGTAATTCCGGCAGCTGTTTATATTTGACACAGTACCTTTTCTTCAGAAAAGATTCAAAAGGTTTTGCTGTGATTTCCAGACAGGCTTATACTACTCATACAATAGCTGCTCATACAATAATAGTGAATATCACCCTTCCTATTTTAATATAGCTAAGTTTATAGACAATAAAGTATACAAAGTAAATTTCAGCTTATGACTATGGCTAAGCCAACAGCAAAACTCGAATAACAAGGAAGCACTGCAAAGAGAAAGGCCTTGAAATGTGCAAGTAGCAATGAGGTTTTCAGGCTCACTTGCCCTTGAAAGAATATTCTGTTGGTTAGCAATCAAAGCACAGAAAGGAGTTTTAAAATATGCTAAATGGAGAAGCATGTTTTTATCGGATAAACTAAAAGAAAGATGTCTCTAATTTGACCACTTAACTGGTCAGCTAAGGTAAGAGGGACTAGAAAGATTCTGAAAATAACCACATTAAAATGATAAAAATCAATACAATATTTCACAAGTAGTCCGTGCAGTAAGTGCAAAAGCAGAAGAATTATAATGCATAAATCTGTAAGCGTCAGCTTAGCTATGACCTTTGGAATATGCAGCACAGATTTGAAGACATGTTTCCAATGCTGGTTAAATCTGAAAGGCACTGAAAAGTCACAACAGATATGCATACATTGAGAAAAAAAGGCTACTTCAAAAAACTCCACAAACTACTGTTATTAGCTAGATAAGTGAAGAACAGCTGTCATGACAACCCAATTCATGTGAATGGCAAGAGATAAATATGAAGATAATCAAGGTGCCTCAGTAACACTTTATTGTCTTGAAGACAGAAGCGTGCTCAATGGTCGGAGTAGCTTATGCAGCTCACATCTGCACCTCAGGCACTCACCTCCTGAGCCTCAGCTGGTGTAAATCAGCATGGACTAATTGGACTGAGCTTAGCCACACTGATTTTAACATCTGCTGGGAATTTTGCCCTCTTCTTTGCTCCGTAAGGCTAAATAACGGGGTTTATTACTTTATGTGTCCTTGTTCCTTCTGGTTCTTTTTCTCTAGGGATGACATATAAGACTTATTTTACCACCATGGTGTATTTTTTATGAGTTAATAAGCCCAGACTAAAGCTGAAGTGTGCAGCTGGTTTAAAAAGAAGATCAGTGGACTGTTATTCTCAAGGAACCATGTCTCTAAAAAATTTGGAAATGAAATTTTATGTAAAAGGAATGTCTCAAATACTATTTTTTTGAAATAGAGCTATTTGGTTTTGCATCATTTTGAGACAACTTTATGTAACTGGGAACTCACTAATAATCAAATTCTGTTGATGTGGATGCCTTGCTTTTTCAGAAATATGTATTTTTCAACACTGAAAATTTTAAGATCTTTGTGCTGTTCATGTCCAGATGAAAAAACAAAACAAAACAAAAAACCAAACAGAAAAAAAAAACCAAAAAACCACCAACGTCAAAAAACCACCCAAGCATAAAATTTCCCAAATCAAATAATTTTGGTCCTTTTGTCATAAAGTTAGCTTTATGACATCAGGCACCCTTACCAGGCAAGACAAATACTTATCTGAGTTGTTTGTAAGGATAGCCTTAAAAATAGCTGCTGCTAAAATTCATGCTCTGTTAAACAAGATTTTCATATAAATAATTGATTGGTTGAGTTTTTTGGACAATAAATAAATATTTGTAATTAATTAAGGTACCAGTTAATTGAGTAGGTGACTTGAAATTTCATAGAAATTTTTAAAACTAATATGTGAAACTATTATCTTTTTTTCTTACCAGTGACCATCAGTGACTTCTCTAACTGCTTTTCCATACATTAAATTTTATCTGGTCACCTATCTCCTAGAAGCTGAGCATCTAATTTCAAAACAAGTATTTTGATATTTTGGAGTTATTTCTGCAGGTGTTTTTCTACTGTGTTGTCTGGGCATGAGTTTTGGCCATGGGTTTGTATTTTGTGTGGTAAAGCATTTAAGTTTTAAAGGTATTCAGTTGTGCAAGAGTTGAAGCAAACCATAATCTGTATTGAAAGATTCCCATTTCCTGACAGATGGCCTTCTTCATACCAAAAGAAAATGAAACCTGCCATTTTTATTCATGCAGAATATCAGGCAAATTCCTATTGTTGTTGAAATAAATGGAATGATCCCCTTCCACTTTGAAAAAATAGCCAGAAGTCATGCAGGACATATCACCAGCACTGTCACACTTTTATGAGTAGACCATTAAAAACACAACACTATCAGAACTGTATTTCTACTTCTGAAGAGATTTATACTTCAGTCATAAGTAGCCTTTCAAAGGTGTGTCTATTAACAGAAAATTTTCTTTTTAGATTATTTCTTTTAACATTTTTGTTCACAAGCCATCTCTGAAGTTCAGGCAAAAGCTGAGCTAATACCAAAAATATTTTTTCAATGAATATTTTTTTCAACAGCTACATGAATTCATGAAATACTTTTTGAATGCTTTGGATGATTACTTTTTGCAAGCATTCATGCACCAAGTTTTATGAACACCTGCTCTGAAGTTATTTTTGAACTGACATCAATAAATATGCATTGAGGATTTTTTTACAATGTGATCTTAAAAAGCTATGGCCATATTGGCTTAGTCCTTCAGCTTTCTAAGAGACAAAGTGAGCTTTTAAATGTTCTTGTCACTACTGAAACAAAAGTTTGGTGATTCATTACCTGGTTGCTCTCTTGTCACTGTCATGAGTAAAATGAGAGTAAATGGTTCCATATGGAAGAGGGCAAGGGCTGACGAGAGACATATCCAGAACACACAGAATTTACAAGTGACTGAAGGACAGTTCCTCTTTGTATGCAACCTGTTCAGTCTGTGCATCTCACACCATTTGATTTCTCTGGCTATTTCTTGATCTTTAAAAAAATGGTGACTGTGAGAATTATAGTAAGAAAGAAACATTCAACCTCTTTTTTCCATGGGTTACATATGCAAAGACCTGTAAGAGTCTGGAAGAAAACAGCTATACTCCTACTCAACAGGCAGAATGCTGAATATGAATCCTTCTGGATCAAATGCTCATTGCCAGGAACAGGGCTCTAGAATAGGAGGTAACACTGTCATCTATCAGGTACCTATTATCTCCTTAAGCATCTAAGATCTACTGAGGAAATAAGCTTGCCAACCAAATTGTTAAATTTATTGTGTTTCATAAATGTCTTTCTATCAATCATATTGAGCCTAATCCAGCTCTGTATGACGTCTCTGAAAAATTACCATTGACTTCAGGGGAAGCTGGATCAGGAAGCAATAGAGATGCCAGTTGATGAAATACGTGTAGAAAATGCAATCATCTCTTAAAACAAATCATATGCTATCTCAAAAGTGATAAAATGTCATTTAATTTCTGTTGGCATTCCTACTCCTGCACCTGTAGAGACAATATTCTTAGGGTTGAATGATATTTACAATGAAGACAAAAGCAGAATGTCGACAGGTAAAGTAATTTGGCTCTCATTGACTACAACAATTTGGGTGGCCACTGCTGTGAATTAGATGAATGACAGCTGGAAAAAAATCAGATCTCCGGCAATAAAAAACCAGTTGATATGAGAAATAGATCTAAAAAGCAAAAAACATTGTAAAGTTTGATTACCTTTCTACAGTTGCCTAGCAAGCACTGTTCTGTAAGTGCTGTCCTTAAAGAGAACAATCTAACATTTCCCAAGGAACATGTGTCAACTGTTCTCTTTTCTCATAGTGCACACTTAAATGTCTATGGATCACACTTGCCAGGCAAACAAACAAAGGGAGCTTTAATGGCATGGCACTGGCTGCCTATTAATCAAATAATGGTGAAAGACTGGGGCATTAAAAAAAAAAGAACTACACAAAACAGATAAACTAGATTAAATCAATAGACAATGGAAACAGCCTTCAAAGCAAGCTTTTGTCATGAAGGATATCTGATAAATACAAATTACTTTAATTAGCCTTCAGGTTTTAACCTGTGGTAAAAACCACAGAGCAAGGTAAAATGTTGCTGGGTTGAAGTACACATCTGTGTTTTGCCCTTTAGCCCCTACTTTTTCCAGTGCCCAATACAGCTCAGAATTTTGGTTGAAGAGGGGTAAGAGAAGGGTATGACAAATGTGCTCCGTAAAGGTGTGACGGCTCAGCCTGTTTCCCCAAATGACATCACCTAAATTCAAGTGCATGTCAAATACATGTCTTGCCAAATAGGTAGAGACCACATAGTTAAGGTATAGCTGTATGTGTAAGTACAGATATGGATAATATATACGTATATGGCAATTTGAAATCAAAGTGTTTCATCAGAAATTTTTACATCTGTAGATTTGGAAGAAGGAAAGATTTTTTTAAATGGCAATATATTTTGTTTCAACCTCATAAGAACAGTATCTCTTTAAAAGAAAGTATTTTAATTCAGTCACTTTGTGTGTATTTCATCTAATTGTATTATGTAAAGACATAAAAGCAAAAACAGGTAATTAAATGTGTCAGGAAGGTCTTCTCAACATTTCCAGAACAACTTTTCTTTTAACCTTTCTTGCAGACAATCTTAAAATGTTGATTTCTTTTTCCAGTGTGAGATGAAGAGAAAAATCACAAATAATAGGAACAAAACCACAGAGTTCCAATTAGTACTGAAAATGCATTTAATATTGCTACTTACTTGCCTCACAAGGTTGATGGGAGATTTTGTGAGACGTGGCCCTTCAAGCTCTGAAAACTGCTTAAGGAAAGGTGCTCCTTTTCACAAACAGCAAGTGTTGTTTCTATATTGGCTCCTGAAGCTGACACAGAGGCAACTCCCACTCCAACAGAGGCAATTTGCGATCCTCATCTACGCAACTGACTTGCATACACAGCTCTCCCCTTCAGGGAGTATTTTCTGTAACGGTGTGGCTTTACTTGTTTATTTTGCTAGTAAAAGGTAAGCCACATCTGTGCAATAAGCAGTAAGAATCACGTTTTGAAAAAGTCAGGGTTGTTCAGGCTTTTCTCAATTCCTTCAGAATGAAATACCTGCAGTAGTACCTATTGAGCTCTCATCTCAGGGGAGAGCCAAATGTTACAGTTTCATTTACTTCAGCATGTGAAGAGTAGAGGCATGTTTTATTAGGAATATATGGAGGGAATCGATAACCCAGCCTTACCCAGTGGCAAAGGACAAGGTCCCTGTCTTGTGATTCTGCCTCCCTGCATGGCTGCTGCCTGAGTTAAAACTTCCTATAACGATGTAGTATCATGGTAATAATTCTCTTTTTTTAATAAGAAATGCTTAGTTTGTGTCTCAGACAGTGCTTCTTTGGCAAATTTCCGTATTGAATGAGAAGAAAAAAAGAATACGCATGGATTTTTAAGACATGCCTATATATATATATATACACACATATATATATATATATATATATATATGTAGGTCGGTAAA
>VZRO01001944.1:255471-292847 GCA_013397915.1 Daphoenositta chrysoptera
GTCAGTAAATGTATTACAGATGAAAATACAGTATTTCAAAGCAGACGGGCAAATAAATGTGGATTTTTTTCTGATCTTTAGAGGTGCCATGCAGTTCTCCTGGTATACCTCAGTTTGGACTCACACTGATTTTTCTGAATTCCAAACTCATGCTTGTGCCAGTTTCATGTCTTAATCACATATTTTCCTTGGGATTACCACTGGATAGATTCAGAAAATAAAATCATACCTCTTCAAATTAAGTAGCCAAAGAGATTTTCTAAGTGCCTAACTGTGCTGGAGTGGAATATGTTTGCATCTTCAAGCATTCAATGCTAAGGTTTTGCTACAATGTCCACTCATAACATTCCAAAATGTGGACCTGCACAGGTGTTCACCATTTTTAAGTCTGCATAATTCATTTCCAAACATTCTATAGTGTATCTGGTCACTTCATGTGAGAAGGGCTACCCAGAAGCCCTTCAGCAAAATTTACTTCAGTGCTGCATTTCATTTTTTGACCCATTTTTCAGGAATGTTTTTTTGGGGGGGTAGGAGGAAGGGTCATTTGTTCATTTCACTTATCTGGAAAGCATTAATTATTTAATAGCAGGAACAGTGTTTTAGTGGTTGTGTTTTGACTTTCTACTCTTCTTTATTGCCCATGCTAATGTTCACATTTTTTTATCCCTGGGACACTCAGAGCATACTAGCACCCTAGAGAGAATCAAAAATAGGAAGACAATATTTGCTCCTGAAAAGTCATTTGTCCGCTGTGTTTTTAAGGACCTGTAACAAGTTAATAAAAATTATATACAAGGTCTATGTGTTGTATATCTGAATGCAATGGGGAACCTAACATCCATTACCAATGATCCAGATAGTTATAAAGCTGTGTGTACAAAGGTTAGCTCCTCTCTTACTGTTGTTCAAAGCACATTTCAGAGGAAATGTGAAATGCAAACAAGGAAAACAATAACATGTTCTGTCTTGTGAAAAGCTACTATCTGGACTGACATTGAAAGTAAGATTTGAAAGGTGCCCACAGAGTCCAGAGTATTAGATGATTAGATGGATGGATCACATCTCCTACAAGGAAAGGCTGAGAGAATTGGGATTGTTCAGCCTGGAGAAGAGAAGGCTTTGAAGTGACCTAACAGCCATCTTCCAGTACCTGAAGGGAGCCTACAAGAAAGCTGGAGAGACAATTTACAAGAACGTGTAGTGACAGGACAAGAGGGAGTGGCGTCAAACTGAAAGAGGGCAGGTTTAGATTAGTTATTAGAAAGAAATCCTTTACTGTGAGGGTGGTGAGGCACTGTATCAGGTTGCCCAGAGAAGCTGTGGATGCCCCATCCCTGGCAGTGCTCAAACCAGCGTTGAATGGGGCTCTGAGCAACCTGGTTTAGTGGAAGACAGGGGGATTGGAACTATATGGTATTTAAGGTCTATTCTAACTCACATATTTCTGTGATTCTATGATTAGATCATCATTCCTTGCAAAACATGCTATGTGAGCCACTTAGTTGCTAAAATGATACAAGTAAGACAGCACAGAGAAAATGCTGTGTGTGGAATTTCAAACACCTTCAATGACAACCCATTTAGCACTCTTTTCAGGACCACACACAAATGATGAAAAGGTTATTCTTTCTCAGTATATTGTCAAAAGATGATATAAAGGCTGAGCATCGTGTTCCACACAATCCAATAGCTCTTCAAGTGCCTCAGGGATAAGGGATAGGTTAGAGGAAATACCTATCTGATCTCTTCTTATCTTTTTTGAAATAGTAGGACATGGTACATATAACAGGATGAAAAACAAGTGTATACAATACAGCCACTGCAGCACTTTGTGGGTTCAGTGTTTGTAATTACTGCACAATAGCACATTGTCTTTCAAATTACACAGCATGGACAACAAGAGTAATGATAACAAGTGACTCAGGCAGGAAATTCTCTCTGTTATGACAGGATTAGAAGGTATGGGAGGAGAGTCCCATGAACAGTTTTGCTTAAATTCAGTTTAAAATACCAGTGTACTGAGAAAAATTGAAAGCCTTCAGCTTATGTCTTACATGTTTCTTAAGGAAGTTCTTAGAATTTTGTTCTTCATGTGGTGATTTTAGGGGCTGAGTGTGGCTAAACTCCTGATGGGCCAAGTCAAAACTCAGCTTTTCTACAGTTCACTATATCAAAGCTATGGGCTGCATATTTCAAAAAATAATAGCGCTTTATAGAGAGAGATTTGCTGAAAGAACAGAGGTGATGAGCCCCAAAATATTTAAAGAGAACAGGAATAAAAAGAAACAATTTCCTTCTGACAGGCTATACTGCAAAATAAGCTTTCTTCAAGATAATGTTCTTGGAGAAGCTTTAAGAAACTAGAGACGTTGTCTCCGAGCAAATTTGCAAGGGGTTATACAAGGTTTTGTACATAAACTGGTACCTTCTTTGCAGCAAGATTTATTTACAAGTGTTGTGCCCTGGATTGGGTCTCTCTGCATTTTAAGAGGATCCCTTGCAGACCAGTGTATCTGAAGGCATGATGGGTGTACTTTGCTCCTTAATCAAACTAGGTGTAATTTGGTACAGGCTCCAAAAGAGGTAAAGGCTGGAGCCCTGTGAGCCAAGAACTTCTCTAGTTCCAATCTGTTCTCTGAATTCCACAGAGGAACTGAGCGACATGAAGAGCATCAGTGCATATGAGCACGCAGCACTGATCACACAATTCACACATGAATAGCACACACCATTTTCTATTCTCATTCATCAAGGAATAACAGAGTTGAGGGTAAAAAGAGTCTCATGCACACCACATCCACCATATGTAATTTGACTTCACCCCGAGCCCTTTATCCCATAAATATGACTAAGGGAGCCCCCTTTGAGCTCTCCCTACTAAGCAGCTGGCAGCATGGTGGGTACTCCATGGAACAGGGATGCCCCTCAAGGTTGCTCCTCAAGGCAGAGACACTTCTTAACAAGTACAGGTTTTTGGTGAGTGACTTAACCTTGCAATATAATAATAACCTCACACATAACCTTGTAATATAGTGCTCTAAGATTTTGTCTTGGTAACACTGATTTTGTCTTGGTAGTTTTGAATCCTTTGAATCGTGGTATATCCTTTGAGCAGTACAGTAATAGAGTGAACCTTGATACTGAACTTTGTTAAGCCACACTTTTACAGCATCATATTTCAGCAAAACCACTTCTGCTGATACCTTTGACAGTGGTTCTTTAAGCAGTATGAATAGTCTATTTGCAACAAATTGGCACAGTCGGCAGGATTCCTATATCCAGTTTTGCTACACTGTAACTCATAATTGACTCTTCTGCTCCTCATATTAGTTTCTAATTCCAACATTGTTCATTTAATGTTTCCAAAATTGTAAGCATTAAATCATTTTTACAATTTCATCCCTCTGATACAGATGGGAAGTCCCAACACAGTGGATGGAAAACGAAAAAGTATTTTTTGCTAAATTGTAGACAGTAAAATGTGGACTAGAATTGACTAGCAAAGACACTAACTTTCAGGCATAAATTTCAGCTGCAGGAGAAGTCCTCAGAGACAATCTGAAACGCTAGGGTTTCTTTTTCCCATTTATTTGCAAATAAATCTGATGTTTGAGGTCCTGGAGCAGTGTCCTGCATTGGTCATTGCTGCACTTGGAGGATGCCCTGGAGCTGCACCGTGTGTCTGTGCCAGCCAGGCTGTGGCAGGTCCTGTGACCTCAACCTCTCCTCCTGCAATAACCTTGGAGGCAAGAAACACCAGGAGACAGAGGAATTTGATTCTCTGGCATCAGAATCATAGCTAGTAGAAGCCCCAGTAACGCATACTAAGCTTTTCCTACTAGCACAAAGCTTTACTGTTACTCAGTCTTACACAATTTCTTGGGGTTGTTATTGCATCCACAAAGAAAGGAGCAGACATCTCCTGTTGGGGAGGAGTAACACTGTCTGTCTGTCTGTATGTGTGTGTGTCTGTCTCTGTCTGTCTGTCTGTATATACACAGTGGGTGGTTAAAAATCTCTTCATTTATTTTTTAGATTAGACTGACAGCAAATTATATATTTCATATATATTTGCTTGAAGCTTAAAACATTTAATGATTGGTTTATTCCTCCTTCTTAATAATGTACCTGAGAATTATATGCAAGTGTTATTTTGCCTCTACATAGTACGTTTCATAAAATGACCAGCATTTACCACAGTTTCTTTCTTTGATATAAATATCTGAAATATATTTGGATTTGCCTACAAGCTAACTTCCTAAAATTTTAGATTCTTTTTCTTTTGTGATTCAAATGAAATGATAAGCAGTAATCTCATTTTCTGTCAAATGATGAAACTGGAGTCTGATTTCATGTTCAGAAACAGGGCACATGCCCAGATTTTCATCAGAAAGACCTACCGATATGTGTAATGTCACAATTTGAAACCTTGCAACATAATTTCAGAGAGTCCTGAGGAAACAATAATGTAGTCCAATGTGAATTAAATTAAGTGGACATATACTGTCAGCATATATATACTGAAAACTATGTTAATAGGTTGAAGGCCCCCTTAAGGGCTGAAAATGAATAGCTTTTACCATCTATTGGAAAAAATATGCGTGATGCAAAATGCAGTTCTTTGCTAAATCTGGTTTAGCAGTAAATTAAAGATTTTTCCAAGCACTGAAGTCGAATTCACACAGAATACCTTCCCTGACTTCAAGTTATCCTGCTGATGGTTTTAGATTAATATTTACAAGACATTTTCTTGTAAAATATCTTCTTTAAAAAGATAAAACCTTTTAATTCTAATTCAAAGTATTATTGCTGTAACAGAAATCCATTAACATCCTTGGTTTGAGGGATTACCTCTCTTTTTATATTATTTTAGGGGTAGGATGGTCAGCAGAGATTATGCTGATGAATATAATGAAAATTATCTTGGGGTTTGACTTGTTTAGGATTTCACTATGCACTCCTTAACACCACTAGTAAAAGTTTCATTCACTTCAGACCTTGCAGACCTCTCTAAGACAAATCTTTCTGCAGAAAGACAACCAGCAGTATGTAAGTGAAGGCTTTCAGCACGTCATCTATTTGAAATACACTGTAAAAGCAAATGAGTGGTCTTTCTATGAACATACTGAACACTTCACTTCCTGAAATTGGTGTTTAGACATTCTAGAGTCAAAACTGATAAAAACACATACATATCCCACCTTCAGGGAATATTGAAAGAACTCTTATTCTCCAGCAGTCTGCTCCATCCTAGCCCATTTCTATCTACAGTTTGGAATTTAAACAGAACTACACTGATTCACACCAGTATTTCATTTTCTCCTTCAAAATTATGCTATGATTGCAAACCTTTAGCCTTTACAAACACAGATTTCCATGACGTTCACCAGCATTGAATTCGTGTTTGTACTCATATCCAGCTCCTTTATGACTCAAAGAGAATATGAGTAAGTTTAATCTTTATAACAAAACCATAAAGCAACTTTCAATTAGAGCAAAAACGAAGATAATTATATCAGCAAAACTGATAAAGATATGGTCAGCTACTCTATCTGGGCTAGGTAAGAATCATACCTCTGGTGCAACCACACATGCCCAGATTGTAGTCTAAATCTGTCTTATGCAACCTCAGAAAAAAGCACATGAAAAATGAGGAGTCTAGGAAGAGAAACTGAGAAGTGGAAATATTATTTTTAGCTTACAAATTTACGTGTACCTCTCTAAGTAACAAAACTGATTTATGGAAATTGATAGGAGTTCTGGCTTTCTTATGAACAAGAATTCATCCACATCCAAGAATTCATCCACAGAAATGTGCTTCAGGCACCACTATTATTACAGAGAACTGAAAATGGAATTGCTGTCCACTGTGGTGAGATAGACAGAGTTAATGAGAGACTAATAAAGAAATGGTGCTCTTCATTCTCTCAGAGAAGAGTTACTTGAAAACTTAAGGAGAATGCTACAGATTCCTCTAGACCTCTCTGTTGTATCAAATACTGTGTCCTTTCAATACCAGAAAAATGGATCATTTTATTCCTATAGCCAGAGTTCTCTACCAATAAAAACAAACAAAAAGAACATAAAAAACAAGAGAAACACTGGAAAATAAATATATTTTGCAGGCTTTACTACTGGAAAATGCATAGTGTGTATCCATCCATTCATCCATCTAGCAAGGTAGCTAAATAACTGTCCACCGACCTGTGCCTATCTGTGTAAATACCCATCTATGTAAATATCCAAATATCTGCCACATTGGAATGCTCATGCTATTCCCAGCCTGCTGTCCCTGCCTTGGAGGTCCTGAGCCCTACTGTCCCCATTCCTTCATCCCCTTCGTCCCTGCTCTGTGGCCATCCAGTGCTTTTGGTGGGAAGTGAGAATGGAATAGCAAGTCGTAACTGACCTTGTTCAAAATGCTGTATCCATCAATCCCCTCTGTTACCTTCAGTGAGTGGGGAAGCACCACTGGAAAAAAAATTGTCTCCCATCTCAGCTAGGATGTGGCAAATAAAAAATGAGAAAGGGACTGAAATGCACGAATTCATGTGCTTTTATCATTTCCCATCCTCAGAAGATATTTGGAGTTGACCTCAATACTTCCCTGCCAAGACGAAAAAAGTACCATAGTACCATGGTATAAGTATTCCTCTTTTCATTATTTCTTTTTTTACTATCTAGGAGATGGTAGCTCATCTGCTTCTTTCCAGGGATCAGGAAGTTGAAGGGATCTTACCTTGTGTTCTGCTAGACAAAGGTACTAACGGGGGTAGTGCCAGCTGAGACCTAAACATCTTCAGAGAGAGGTGCTTCATTCTGCTCTACTTCATCAAACGAGTTAGAGGAAACCTCTGGTGGGATGAAGCATAACAAGCAAGGAGCTCCTGTGAGCAGCCACCTTCTGCCTCCCAGCTGTGACACCTCAGTGCAGCTCCACTCCACTTGTGGGTCAGGTTGGGAGGTTTGGCTGGAGCCAAGCAGCAGGATTTGACCACATTTAAATGTTGTTTACCTTGTTCAGCCAAAAAGCAGGGCTCTAGCTACATCTTTTCTGGATTACTCTCTAGGACTGCCAAGCCAGGGGAGCCAAGCTGTTTACTAAGATGCAATGTGACCCTTTCCTGTGTCCACCTCCAATAATCAAGACAAAAGCATATCCCAGGAATCAGCTCCTGGGCTTTACACTCTTTTGTGCTGAGAACATGCACTGACATGGAGGATCCCTCAGCCCTTTTGTAGTATTTCTTTCTCCCTCACAAAAAGCTCAGACCTATCCATAAACAGTTCTTTGCCCGATTTCTTAATTTAAAATTTGGTGTGAGAATCTGGAGTTCTTGTTTTTATGCTCATTTTGATGGCATACATGCAATTTGCCAGAGGCATTGGGAACAAGCTTCTCCATCATCCATATGGATGGGATCAGAGATCACAACATTACTGACAGAGGAGCAAAAAATGCAAAATATGACAACCTGTGAAAACATCTGTCTCACCAGTTTGGGAAAAGATGTGCCTTTCACAGCCAGCCAAACACTTCACATTTCTGAAAAGCAAAAGCATTCATATTCAAATTGTTAAATTAAGAAGTCAACTCTCAGGCAAACAATGCAGGGTCTAATGCCAGAAGATGACGTGCAACACAGTATTTCTGAGACAACTAGAGTATCAAAAATGTTCATCAAGACAGTGACAGAAGGCTCTAAACTACACATAAAAAGACAAGAAAGAAAGATTTTATAGCAATCATTACTTTTATTTCATGTCTTGGTGTACATTAAGACCTCTAGAAAAGTAAAATGAAATCTTTCCGATTTGATTGGGTTTCCAAAGAGACAATTACTGGTGTTGACAGATACTAAACTGAAATACAGACAAAAAGAATGAGTGCATCTGGCAAGTTTTTATCTACTTGATCCAATCCTTTTTGTCTTTTAGACATTATTAAGCATGTCTTAGGAACTGTCTTGCTACCACGGAAACTGCTTTTCTTGCCTGACCTGAATTTAAAGTCTCCCAGAATTTTCCTAGAAGTCAGAAGAGGACACTGAATTTTGTCTTTCAATAAAAAATGAAACTGGAGTGAGTTTATAGACAATCCCATGGCATTTTTCATAACAGCAAGGGGGTACCAGGGCCAGCTCACTGGCCAAATTCCAAGTCAGCTAATTATATTCTCTCTCCCAAATGTTTTCTGTGGTTTCAATTAAAGAAGTTATTAATTACTTCCTATCCTGAAAAATGTTAGCAGTGTGGCTGGCCCAGCATAACTTCTGTGTTTTCTCAGTAGTATGTTTATGCATCAAAGTACCTTGGAATCCTGTGATGAAAGTCACTAGAGAAATGTGCACTATTGCTGGCTTTTATTGTTTTGTCAGCCGCAGTACTCTTAGATTACTTTTACTGTTAGTAATAAGTATATTTTATTTTTATAATGCCCAAGGCATCTAAGAATTAAAATATGCAGTCATAATTCTAATTAAAAATATATCTTCAGTAAAATAGTGAATATTGAATGATTTTATGACGTAGTATGGATGTGGTATCAGAGCAGGGATTATTTATTGAAGATATTCAACTCAACAGCATGTGAAGGAGCTCTTCAGACTACAAAAACTCCGAACAACTGGTTTTGCCACCATCCAAATTATCTGTGTTTCAGTTGCTATAATTCTGCAGTAAGTTTTGGGTAAGCATAACATCAAGTGTTCATTTCAAAATTATGAGAATTATAACTTTTCCCTGTTCTATTTAAGCAGCTTGCTTTTATTCTCTTCCCTATGCCTTTATGTCACATGTAATAATTCCCGCTACTCCTGGATCTTCCATCTCTAGAATATTACAAATGTTATCCATCTTGGCTCAAGCATACATTAACCTAAGCATAATCTTTCCTCATAAAGAGATTTTGAGATCCACTAATTGTTTCTTTTATTGTTCTCTACAGCTCCATTTAGACATCAAGGTTTCCTCTGACCTGTGAGGTCTCAGTGGCGAAGATATAACAAAACCAGCGGAATATGGAGGTTTATTGATTTTTGAAACCAGACAAAATTATTCAAGAAACACATTATAAGGGGTGGGTCTGGAAGGCGAGAGCTGACAAGCAATGCTCAGTGCCATGGTAAGGCAGAACCTGGAGTCCCCTGAAACTGTACTGAGGCAGCAAAACCTGCAGTGGATCATCTAGGACAGAAATCAGAAATTGGTTCTGTAAAATTTTAAGTTCCCTGTAGCAAAGTCATTCTTGGATGACTTGACCTCTTTGTTTCTGTCAAGTTTAATGAGTAATCTGCTCAGACCACAAGGGTCTGATGTTCTTCCTTCCCTTCATTCAAAGGACAAGTATCATTTGCCTGGGTTGCCACTTCTTTACCATAGTAAATCTTGGGGTCTAGACAGACACCCACACATGCACAACCCCCAACACATACTCCTTAACTTACGTGCTACATTCAGGTCTAAGATAAAGCCTCAGATTCCAGTTACGAGAAAATTCAAAATGAAGACATATCACCATAAATATTTTACAAAATTAAAGTAACATCTAGTGGAAAACCAGCTATGCAATACATTTCCCTCAGGACTTTTCTTCTGTGAGCTGTGTATATATGGTCTCCTATTTAGATTCTTCTAAATAGAATGCATAAAATCAGTTTCTGTAGAAAGAATAAATGCAGTGACATTTTAAATGAATTGCATCACAAAAAGATTCAACGTGGATTTAATAGGCTTTGCATTGTGTGAAACACAAGTGTTTTCTGAATTATAACTGTGTAAAAATATCTATTAATTATATGCCTGATAAATGACAATAGAACTGTTTTACAAAATTAATTCTTCTTCAGCTTAGATGCAATAACTGAAGAAAATATTTAACATTGTTCGTTTGAGGAGCTCGGGGGCTAAAAGGTTCACTGATATGGAAGGCTGTGAGTCCAGTCTTGTTACCAACTCATTTTAGTCTTTTCTCTGGAAATATAATCAAACATTAGGGTAGTATAAAACTATAGATAGTGAATGGATTTTTTCCCATATAAACATTAAATAATTTATGTGCAGGTTATACATTAATATAACTGCTGTCTACAACATTTTGAAATCTTTGTGATGCTGCTGTTTAATTATGCAAAGGCATGCTAACAGCATGGCCCCACAGTAGAGCTTATGAGTACAAAAGATATATTATGACACATGCATCTTTATCATATGTATTCCTGTCATAACTATGGAATAACTTTTCTCAAATGGTCCTCTTGGATAACAAAACTGTTTTTTGAAGCCAGATATGGTTTTTGGTAAACTGAGTCAATGCTTTTAAGTTGCTGCCATAATAAACCAGCCCATGTTAATAATTCATGACTTTCAGATACATACAGTTGCTGTCAAAGAAGAAAAGGAAATTTCTTCTCCTTCAAGGTTGTCGATGGCTTCAGAATCAAACAAGTAAACATATCTCTAGGCATAGCTGTGACACTGTGCTTCCTCCCACCATCCCACCTTCCATAACCACCAGTGGGGATGGTGATGGCTGCATCCAGCTTACTCTGGGCTCTGGGGGATGCATGGCAACATGGTAGCCAAGGGCTGTCCGGATGAGCGACCTGGGTGCCTTGCTGGTATGCAAATACAGAGTATGATCTTACTTTATAAGTAGCAGACAGCCCAGGGCCTGCTGAGCTCTCCTGCACATCAGCAGGCTGCACGCCAGGATCTCTCTTGAGCAGGGGCACCTCGCAAGGTCCCTCCTTGAAGCTGAGAGATTCCTTGCCACAGCAAATCCTCAGATTGATAGCATGCTAAACTTTGAAATCATACCTAGGTGATATAAAGGATACTCTGTACACATTTACAATCCTATAGATAAAACTGTTGACCAAGTTTGGGACTAGGACTGGATCTGGCCTAGACTCCTGTCTGAGAAGTTTAGAAAGCAAGGAGAAATCTTTCTGAACATTGTGACTCAGTCTTACTGACAGTTTTATCTGACCTTGCCCTCTATGCAGTAAATACTCAAGTGTGCCTTGCCATCAAATCTTGTTAAACTAGTATTTGATATGAATAAGGCATATTTTTGCTTCTCTTGTACAACTGGTGTACCACTCCATTCAGGACAAGATCATAAGAAGCAGCATAGGCAGCTACTTTGGCACCTGCAAAAGAAATTGTATCTATGCCTGATGAAGGAAAGCCTGTAAAGCAACTGTCCCATTTTTTTTTCAGTACCAGAAAGTTATAAAGAATTAAGCTTACAGGGGTTAGTCAGATATTCTTAAAATGTCACAATAGCCCTTGTGGTAATCTTACTGTACTTCATCCTATGCAATAAAAGCTGCAAGAAAGAAACTTTTCAAGTACTACCCTACAACATAATACATGCTATTGAGTAATTTTCACACCTTTTACTTCATCTTTAGGCAGGGACATTGGTAGAGTTTTGTGTCAGCAAAGTGTTTTTAATTAATCAAGCACATTGTCCTTATCTGACCAGTGGAGTTGTGGATTTCCCCATCCCCAGAAGTGTTCAAAGCCAGGTTGGATGGAGCTCTGAGCAACCTGGTCCATTAGAAGCTGTCCCTGCGTGTGGAACGAGATGATTGTAAAGGTTCCTTCCAAACCAGTCTGTAATTCTATCTTTTATGTCACCTACTACGTGTGTCTGTGTGCATTTCCCTGTGCAAGTGCATGAAGAGAATTGGATCTATGTTAGGACATTTAAAGTATTTCAGTTAACAGTTTTGACATAATTCTCATGATGCTATAATTTTGGCTGCTATTATCTGTGAAATCTTTGGAAATATTTCCAGATGGATGGATTACTTTTCTGTCAATGATTGTCAAATGAGAAGTATAATTTCTCCATGAATTCTCCCAATTTTGTGACACAGTGAAGATCTAAGAAAAAATTGGGGCTTGAGACAAGCAAAAAGCCATGGAGAATTAAGCTGCAAAATTCTTCACACTTCACCATTGTGAAAAACACTAATTTTTGAAGGAACACGCCTGACTCTTCTCATGCAGAAGGCAAAAGGCTCAGATTTTTGTCACATGCTGGGCATTCAGGAGATAACATGGTTTCTTAAAGAAACAGCTTTAAGTATTGTCCCTAAACTGTTAGAAAATGCTGCTCCATTTCTGGACTGCTGAAACATTCTCAACATGTTGCATGGAGAATTTCAGCCCAGATTCTTTATAAACTTGATCAAGTTAATAAATTTTGAATTGTCCAGGTACTTTGGCTTTGAAGTTAATGATTTATAATGTGAAGTATCTGAACTGCAGGCCTTCCTACCTATCACACACCAATATTTGCAGACTAGAAAACAGTCTCTTTTACAGTGTAGAGGAATCTACCAACTTTATGTGCTGTGTATAAATTGTATCTTCTTCCTCTGGTATATGAATAAGAAAAGATATATAAAACAGCTTCGGAAACCAGTTGAATGCTGAGGAAGCAAATTATGTTGAGATGTTCTGAATATATCCGAAGGAAATCTTAGATGCCAAGAGGCAGGGTGGTCAGCACACTTCCATGTGGTTTCCTGTGAGTCATGAAAACACCAGTGTGGGTTATTGACATCACAAGAAAAATATAGAGTATTCCCTGCTTTGTGACCCGAAGTGTTGGATGGGAACAGTCCCCATTACTGTGCTCTGCTGACAGAAATGATACATAAAATTTGACAGTGAAGCTTTCCATAACTTAACCTCTCTCTTTTAACACATCAAATTTAAGGTGAAAATTATCTTTTTTTTTTTTCTGCAACAACCTTACTTTGACCATGACACCCCATTCTCTTTTCTTCCACATTCTTTGACTTTTTGGTATGCTTCATATGCACAAAGCCTTAAAGACTATCCTGGGTGTGGGATTGTTATATTGTGCTCCAAATTGCTAAAGAAATGTGGAGTATTGCCAAAGCAATAACCCAAACAACAATGTTGGACCGTATTAAAACTGCTTCAGTCTGCAAAGCTTGATTAAAGGAAACAGGGCAAAGGTCCCTAAGTGTGCTGTTTCAAATAGTTTTCACCATGATTTGTTGAACTTAGGCTGGCTGTGAAAAGAAAATTCTCATCAGATTCAAAACAAGCCTCATTAACCGTGAGGTTATAGCATCTGGGGCAGATTGGCTTTTGCTTTGTTTTAAATAGTGCTGATCAAGATTAACCAGGAGCCTGCAATTTAAATCACTTAGTTCAACCTCTGGAAAATTATTTTCAATATGCACGCTAGTCTAAATTTCAGAAACCAGGTTTGCAGAGAGGAGGTGCCTATGAAAGGCTGTGATGACCTCATGAAAATACTCTGTACAAAACTAGTGCATTTTGCCCTCACCATTTATTCCAGAGAACACCAGGGTAACACCAATGTAGCTATGCTTTTTCTTAAAGAAGCATGAGTTACCTGTTTTACTTGTATATAGCATTAAATTGACCATACAATTTCTGTGAGTAATCCAAAGTGCATATGTTTGAATATTCAAAATTATAATATTTTTAATTGTATTTTTATGGATCTAAGTACTTGCAGGAATATTATCATTTAGTCCAGAGGTTTCTGTCTAACTGGAGTCCCAATCCCTTAAGAGCTATGGTAAAAATATAGGAACAGATAGCACAGATAAATTCTATGAGTAATTGAGCATTAGAAGAGGAAACCCTTTAACAAGCAAACAAATGAGCAACTTCACCAGAATAATGCTTTCAAGAGTTCTAGAAATGGGTCAGCTCAACCTGACCAATTATCCTGATCTGACTAAAGCCACTGGAGCTGCTACTGAGGCAGAGAACACCAGCCTGTGAGATACACCCTGTTTTTCAGTCATTGCACTAATTAGCCTAATTATTTTCTGAACCTGACAATATTCTCTGCTTCCACAAGCTTCTGTGCTGGAAAATTCCATCAGCCCATTAGGCACCATGAAAAAAAGGAGCAACTAGAAATGGATGGATGGATGGATGGATGGATGGATGGATGGATGGATGGATGGATGGAAGGCAAAAGATAGGAATATACTTTCTACCTGCTACTACATTTTATCTGTTTTAAACAAATCTTCATCAAGTGTCTGTTAGTTGTAGGAGGGTGGCACTTGGGCTATCCACTCTGCATTCAGCACAGCAACCTTTCGTGTCTGTGAACTCAGTCATACCCTTCCTTGCCCTCCAGGTCTCTAGACTTTTGAGGGATCCCAGACTTTTTAGTCTCTCTTTGTAAGGCAGCTGCTTTGTTCTCTTGGCTGTTTTCATTTCCCTTATCTATAGTCTCTGATTCCAGTAAAATTGAATGCAGCAGGAATAGTGTAGACATGTTGAGAATTTATATGGCAGTAAAATTACATTTTCCACCTCCTTCTTGATACCAGATGATATCCACTATTTTTTTAACCATTACTGGTTTATCCACTGAGTCAATAGTTTTTATAACCTGTCAGGGACAGTTAAAAATTCTTCTAACCTGTAACTCTCAGTTTGAAGACTAGCACCAGGGAGTTGCATTTATCAGTGTATAAATATTTAGTTTAGATTCTGTATCTATGTCATTTTTCATAAGATACACTAAACCAGTTTATAGTAATGATACAATTTGTATGATGAACAAGGTAATCTAAGTATCCTTCAAGAAGTTTTCCTTCATAGGATTACATCTTTCCTTTTTAATTATGGCTAAGTGTTCCTAATTGTGTCCATTTAGGAATAGCAACACCTGCCATTATGTGAGAGTTGAGCTGAAGAACAGGTAGATCAACATTAGTTTGAAAACTCAGGAAAATAGTCAACCATAGAAAGTGTTGGAGCACAGGAATGGCAAAAAGGAGTTAACTACAATGTAAAACTTCCCTGCTTCTAATATCAGAAACAATTCTGAACTTGTGTGCCTACTGCTGGAGCACTAGGACCAAGAGGATGACATAAAAGACATTTGGAAGTGCCTAGGATCAGAAAATGACACAACTAATTTTGCCACTGAGTTTTGCAGCACCAAAGATGGACTTGTTTGACTTTTACTTCTGTAAAGGGTGTTTGTTCAGATAATTTTTCACATCTCAATAACCATCTTTTTGCTTACAATGTAAAGGACTTCACCACCAACAAAAGCTTCTATTGTTGTCCAGGAAGCACACCTAATCAGTTTAATGAACTTCTGCCAGATCTGAGAAAATATCCTTTATAAATAATTTAGCCCTAAGATATAAACTCATTCTATTCTCTGCAGTGAACTGCCTGGTCTAGTAACCATCGTCATCTTCAAAAATCCCATATAATGTGAAAAATTTTAAATTACACTCACTGCCTGCAGCCATTATAATAATAAAATTCTATTTCTCTGTTTTGAAGCCAAGCATCTATATTTCTCCTAGGTAAAGGCATTGAAATTCAATGAAGAGGCACATAATAAATGAGAGAATTTTCTAAGGTAATAACTACAATTCTCTTTAAAGGTCATCAATAGATGAGAAATTATTATACTATGTTAATGTTACTCATAATGTTCTGATTGGGTTCCACTGCAGGTGAAAATGAAACCTCAGTTGCCACTCATTCTTTTATTAAAGAGAAAACAAATTAACTCTGGACTAAGCATTAACAGTGAAAAATGCTTTCTGTTGTGCTGGAGTCTTTTAAAATAAAGGGCAGCTACAGAGCAAGTAACTATTTTGTTTTCAAATTTCAGAACTAGACTCTGATTTGATTGATTGTTCATTCATGTGAAGCAGTAAAAAAGAAACCAACTCAGAAAAGAATCTTGATTCTGAAATTGTGCTCATACAAACTGTACTCCTAAACTCTTTGTTGTCTCACAACGAGCTTGTAAGATCAAGTAATAAAGAGCAGCAGGAATAAAGTTATGCCTCTGCATAGAAGAGGATTTTTTTATGCTAAGAGGTACACAAAAATCACGAAAATGTAACAACAACATTAATAATGTTGCTTTATTTTGATGTGGCAGCCCTTTTTCATTTATGAATTTATACTTGCATACATTAATTAATGAAGCTAGGTAAAATGACAAGTGTCATATTGATAAATAAGTATTCTGTGATCTATTAGGTTTATGACTATAACAGAAAATGAATCTGTTTCAGGTCCTTTTTTCATCATTGAGACAACATTTTCCCTTCAAAAGATGAAAGACACCTAAAGGTTGTTCAAGGCACATGGGAATTTTCAAGCTTCTTATGTTTAAGATCTTAAATTAGAAAGAATTAGATACCTCTGGAGAGCATTTTACATCACTCATGTTAAAAGCCCGATGGTGTGATATGTTATCGTTTAGAATTGCATTCTAGAGCTAGAGAGAGCTAGAGAGCACTCCAGAGCTAGCCCAAACCAGAGGTGTTTTCTTTTTGTTTAATGGATGTTGACGTATTTTTAAAATTATTTTTAACCAGATTTTGAAATCCTTATGTTTCAGTTGAAAAGGTATATCAAGTGACTTAGGAATAAGAACTATTTAAACTTAGTGGAACTTCGCAAGTCCCATGAAGACTTCGGGTAACGAGTTATGATCAGGTACTATTTGTACTACTACTGGTAGCGAATACCTTAGACCAAAATAACGGCATTCTTGGAGGCACAAAGAGAAGGAGGTTAGAATACATTTCTAATGAATTCCTAAGATTATATGGAGAACAGACAGAGAAAACCTAGACTGGCTTCAGGATAATTTCTATATCTAAACATGTACACATACAATACATTTCATAATATTAATATTAATGTCTGCCGCACAACTTCATTCATAATCTATTTTGCTCACTGTAATGTTCCTTGCTTTTTTCCCCATCAAATATACATTTATTGAATGATTTACACACAAGATGAGTGATATTCACATGTATACACAATGTGGGGAGAAATTCAGGCCTCAGCAGCTGGAATGTGTGTTTGACATAAGAGCACTGTGTTACAAAAGGCACGCATCTTCCTCGTAAGAGAGGTTTTTGTTTGCTGGGGTTTAACCCCAGCCAGCCACCCAGCCCCACACCTGCTCGCTCACTCCCCCATCAGTGGGACTGGGGAGAGAATTGGAAGGGTAAAAGGTAGAAAACTCATGGGTTGAGATAAAGGCTGTTTAATGGGGAAAGCAAAAGCAGTGCATACAAGCAAAGCAAAGCGAGGAGTTAATTCACTGCTTCCCATGGACAGGCAGGTGCTCAGCCATCCCCAGGAGAGCAGGGCCCCACCATGCCTAACGGTGACTTGGGAATACAAACAACATCACTCCAAATGTCCCCTCCTTCCTACTTCTTCTCCCTTCTTTATATACTAAGCACAATGTCACATGGTCTGCAGTATCCCTTTTGTCACTTTGGGTCACCTGATGCAGCTATGTCTCCTCCCAACCTCCCATGCACCCCAATTTCCTCCCCTGTGTGGCAGCATGGAATGCAGAAAAGGCTTTGGCTGTGTGTGAGGCCTGCTCAGCAATAACAGAAAGATCAACCCTGTGGTGAACACAAATCCAAAACACAGCCCCATACCAGTCACTGCGAGGAAAACTAACTCTACCCCAGCCCAAACCAGCACACCATTTTTCTGTGATAAAGTTTCTCGGATTGTTTCACCATTTTTTATGCCTTAGCTTAAGTGATTGTCAAGTTTAAGCAAAAACATAAAACTGCTTACTGTGACATTTGGCTAATTAGTGCCTTCAGGGGCTCACTGCACTTAATACAGCAAGAGAACTGGTGCCATTTTCATTTTATGTTCCAAGTACAGACAGACCTCAAGAACATTTGGTACTTCATAACCAAGCCGGCTCTATAGCCTGAATGATAAACTGCCACTTACTTAGGGAAGAGTTTAGTGCAGGTATCTAAATGTGAGGAGTAAAGGTCCTTTTCCTTATGGATGGCATTTGTAGGTCAACAGTCTTCACTACCCAAAATGAGTGATAATTCCTTGCCATTACTCTATCTAGATGACCTTTGTCTATACAACCCACTCACACATATTTTCACTTTTAAAGGATGCATATGTTAAAGCAGAGGGATCATTGCCTTTTCTCCCACCATTTTCAGCATCAGATTGGTGCTGAGTAACCTTTAGATCACATGAATTACTAAGGCTTGATCCAGTTGGAAAAGGCAACGGGTCCCAGCAAGCCAATGATGACAGAACACATTTCTTCTTACCATTTTTACCTGTCTTGGAACAATGATGAAACTAACATGACTTTGTGATTGCAACCCAGCACATGAATTTTCACAGAATATCCTTGAATTTTTTTTCATTTAAGAAAAGGTATTTCAGATTTCTTTAAGCATGGAAAGACCAAGTCAGCTGATCCTCTGGTTTTATGTGTTTCTCTTTTTTTTTTTAACCAATTTGACATATGCATGCCAGATTACTTCTAGACACACGAAGCTGGGTGTTATCTGCACCTGACTTCTGCACATAGCAGGAGATCCAATTATCTGAAATGGTATCTCAGCAGGAAAGATGGACTAGCAATGGTTTAAGATGTTCCAAGCTTTGAAAAGGCCTTGAATACCTTATGTAATTTAAATATCCCTGCAGCATTTGTATTACAGACTTTTATAGTCCCTTGTCGCTAAATCCATCTAACCTACTGGAAAGCTGTCAGGCAAAAGAAAACTGTTCTGCCCAGGAACTAGGAACTAGGAATGCAAATAGTTCCCCTGAAGAAGTTCAAGGAACCACAGTTCCTTGCACAATTGTTCTCAAGTTTGTGCTTGCCAGCCTTGACACAGTGCCATTTAAAGTTATGCTGCTGCTGCTTCCAAATCAGTTCTGTAAAACAAAACAGTTGTTTCCATCCTTAAAGAAAACTTTAAATAAAAAGAATTAACTCTGCTGATCCTTTCCAGCAAAACATAAACTCCTTGAATGCTGTCTCTGAGTTGAAAATAAGTACAACATACTTCCAACATATTTAAGCTACTGCTTGAAATATTTAATACCCGGGAGGATTATTTTTTCTTCTCCATAGAATATTACAGACCAAAATCTGTCAATATGTCAAAATTTGTACCCTGCAGCAGATGTTCTGCTGTGCAAAAGAAATTTTCCTTTTCCTTGATATATTTGAAGAAAATTGTATGTATAGAAATTGTATGGTTAGAATTGAAACAGTCACAATGACATAATATGCATGTCAAATTTTTTTAACTCTAACATTTTTATATACCGTCTTTATGAAATAGTTTCTAAAGCATACTCTGTATATGCCCAATCTGCAAGGAACATGAAAAACATCTTTATTTTCTTCCAACTTTACGGAGATTAATGTATCTTTAGTAACACTGCATTTCATTCTTTGGATGCATTTTCATGCCTCATTCTTTTTCTGTATTTATGGTGGTTTTTTGTTTTGTTTTATTTCTAGTATCATTCGAAGGAGAGAAGCACATCACACATTATCTGTTCTATGAGATTAGTCCTAATGCAGAGCATGACCTAAATATGTTTTGTAAATAAGGCAATACATTTCTTATCATTCAGCATATTAAACACTTTAGGAGAAATTGGAAACATTCCCTATAATCTCCAAAATAACCCGCCTGCTATATTAAAAGAGTGGAAAGGTGGACCTAATTCTCCCTTATTTGGTAACTTTTAATACATAACTTCAGACATTATTATCATCAGTAGGGAAGTTTGCTTGTATTTTTATACCCCCTTGCAGGATATAATGTACACACTGGTGAAAGTGAGAAACATTCCATCCCAGCATCCTTTTCCTGCAGTTTGTATGGCTTAGGCTGTAGGCATACTCTCTTTTCTGATTCTTGCTGTGCCAGCTGGAGATATTAAACACGCTCCTCCACCCCAAGTTATTCATCACTCTCTCTAAATGGGCTCTGTCCTTCAGGCACAGCCACTCAAGTTAGCCCAAACCACTTTCATATGGTGTTTATTCTAACCTGTCTGACTGCCTGAAATGCTCATTTTATTTCTTTGTTCTTTATTAGAACTAGGGGGCAATGAAAAAATGCGCTTTGGAACACTGTAGGTGATACAACTGTGTGCAGAGGCAATCTCTACCTAACAGAAATAGCAGTAAAATAACCACTTCAGGATTTGTAAATATGTTCTCTATAAAATTAGAATCTCTGATAGTTTTTATTATTATTACACATATTACAGTTGTGCTAGATAATTTATTTAATTATAACTCTTACTTACTGTTTCTAAGAGAAGATCTGCTAAAGAACCATGAATACTTTTATTCTGGAAATGGGAAAAAAACCACAGAACTCATATCTCTTGGTTATTAAAATGATCATCATTTCAATCACTTCTTGGTGAAAATATTTTCAAAATATTTTTATATTGTACTATATTGCTGATTAAAGAAAAATAATGCTTCCCATATTGGTTTTCTGCAGGATCCAGTAAGTCTCATTACATGGGGACACTCCATTTTCACTGGAATTTCAATTTTTCAGCTGGAATCTCAAGATCCTGTACTATGAGGAAATGGAGGGGAAAATCAGCTTTCAAAGTGTAAACTGATCTGAGATGAAGAACAATGACAAATATGAAGAGCCACATAATGCCATTTTGCATAGTTACTTATTTTAGAATCAAAGATGCTAACGAGAGGCTTTCACATAACTGAAATCTAAGGAAAGGGCTGCCAGCAGTTTTTTGTACTTATTCTGACTGAATTGGAAGATTCCCTTTGGGCCAGAGCTGATGTCATTAACGTTGTACTTCCTAAAGAAGGGCACAGAATTTCAGTATTAATTAGTGTATCATTGATCCAAATGTTTAACTTCTAGCTTTAGTTAAAAGTTAATATATTTACAAAGTAGGGGTTTTTTACTTCAATATGCAGTTTATGTGGCATTGGCAAATGTATTGATTAGAACAAACTAAAGGCTTAAAAACATCCTTTCCCGTGAGAATAATTGAAAAGTCTAGTGACTTACTCTGCAGATGGTACAGACAGACACAATAAGCCATTTTAAATACTCCAGCTTGCATGGTAAATTACTCATAAACATTTTTAGCATCCAAATTCATAAACATTTTCTACACGAAAATTAAAAACTCTGAGAAAGCAGGCCCATGTTGGGCAATACGGCAGACGTGGCTAAGAAGTGAAATGGATGGTTATGTATAAGTGTAACACCACAAGTTCAGAATAGTCAGTGCAAACACTGAACTGAATATTATCAGACAAATGCATTATTCAGCAACTATTTCAAAGCCATCACCCCGACCATCTGGATGTTAGAACACAGAGGTGAAAGCATCGTAAGTATATTACTATCCAAGGGCTTTCCTAAACACAAATTCCAGAACGCATTTTCATATTTTTTACTGAAAACCCTCCATTTAAAAGAAAAACAAAACAAGCAATCTTTTTCAGGGAAGAATACAGCAATACAGAGTTCATTGATTCACTATGAAAATAAAACTTCCCATTGAATTATCTTCCGTATTGTCAAGTTCTCTGAACATTGTCCCTTATCCACAGCAAGCATTATAAGAAATCTTCAAGTTTTCTTCTTCTGAATTGTCAGAAAATAATGGATGCTCTCGAGTAAAGTAAGTTCTCTTTGATTTTGATTTTGGTTTTGCCTGCTAGGGTGCCATCTGCACTGAGTAACACAATTTTCTATCAAGGCTGTTTTGCGTGCAATTGCCAAAGTATGTTAAAACTCTGCAGGGTGAGTTTGACTATCAAATAGGATCTTATTGCTCTGTACTGGTGCAGAAATCATTTTCTTTTCTCTGCAATCACATTCTTGCTGTGTACTTTACCTCTATGAACCTATACCAATACCAAAAAAGAGAAAATAATTTGGTTCATCATCCCACCATTCCAAGACCACACCTGACCCCATCAGTCACAGATTGTGAGACATAGGTGACAATACTACATCAACTTGCCTAATGACCATTCACATAATGTGGATTAAAATACCAGCAAGGCAATTTATTCTGACCATGGTTTTAGCCATGCCAAAGACTATGACAGCAACATTTTTTTTCAGATCATTTGATTGTGACGTTTTTTGCAAAGCCATAAGTTTAGATTCCATCTAAAAAAGTAGAGATCTCTAAGTTTCTTCTTTACCAAATGATTTCATTAGCAATCCACCTTTCACTGATGAGTGTGTGTCAATACAAGTTTAACTTTTCTGCTACTAGAGTCAGATGATTATAAAACCAAGTTTTTTTCCAAAACCTAGACACCCGAGCTCCAGGGCACTAAAAAATATTTAAAATTTTCTTCTACTTACTGTACTAAAATTAGATGCCTCACAATTTAAATTGCATGAATTACAAACTTCAACATTGAAAACTTAAAAGAAACCCCAACTATCTGCTGCCTGTAGAGAAAAGAAACCATAATGACTTAAAGTTTACTAGAGTCTGAGTAATAATAATTTCAAGGTCGTGGACTGACAGACCAGCTGGAAAAAAAAAGGACTGTTAAATGTCAGACTGATGGAATCACCTTATTCTCAAGATTTGTTGAAATCATGTTAATGATAGGCATTTGTTTAAAAAATTCTGATAATATTGATTTGTTTTTATGGTTACATATTTTGAGATTAATACTTGTCTAGATTTCTTTGAATTGGTGTCATTCAAAAATGAGCCACAATGGGAAGAAAAAGGTGGCAGCTAATTAAATGGTATTTATTCCAAGTAGAAGTTGTCCCAGGAAGAATATACACCCTTAAACCAGAGGGTATTTAATAACTGCATCTGTTTTCATGCCAGAGAAATGAGACTGTCTGAACAATACCAACACCTGGTGAGAAAGGTAGGTCATCTGGAGTTTAGTCTTGTCTGTATTGCTTAAAATTCAACTGCAACATTTTTGCATTATAAGGCTTTATTGAGACATATAAAATCAGTCTAGTGAAAATACTGCTTTAAATTCCATGCTTTATACATGGATTCAGAAAAAATAGCATATACCACTAGAGCAAAGCTGTTCATTCCCCCTTCATTCAGAAACATAGATTGGAAGAGACCAAAGCTGGATGGTTTGTGATACTGCCACCATCCTTTATTTTAAATTCCTTCTTCCTCCCTCATTTTTCCTGAAAAAAAGGTAGCTACAATTATATACACAAAGCCTTACCAGAGTCTTGTACAAAATACATAACACATGTTCTGTGCCAGGCACATCATTTCCGATATTCCCAAGTACAAAATTAATCTTTTCTTACAGCCACATCATGCTGGTTGCTCAGGGACATTCTGTGACTGATTCATAAGCCCACATCTTTCTTCCACTCTGTCACTTTTGGCTGATCAGCTCCCAAGTTATAGCAGAAATTCCTTTCCTCCTCAGTACATGATCTTTCACTTTCGTACTATTATATTTGATCCCATTTGCACTACTGCACTTCTTAAGGTCATACAGTTCTTCTTTTTCATCTCACATTTTACCGTTTGCTGTTCTTCATCCTCACTACTATGCTGTCCTTATATTTGGCAGTAGATTTCTCTTCTCACAAGACAGCCCCTTTGTGACAGGCAAGAAAAAAAACGGGGGATAAGGAGCAATACAAGGGGGATCATTCCACTTTCTTTCATCCCTGTGAAACTCCTGCCTGTCCCCTGCTGCTGAGGTCCTTCAAGGCTTTGCCCAGATGGCCTGCTGCACCTAACACACCCGGCTGCTGTTGGAAAGAGCTGGCCTAAGCCAAGGACCTTGCTATGTACAGTCCCTGTCATTTAGAGCAAGCACTGAGTGAGGTTTATCAGCTCCAGAAAAACTCCCCATGTTTCTTTGAGGAAAAGCCTTACCCTGTCCTCTTTGGTTACACAGAGAAATGAAAGGGAGGACTCATGGCAAGGAAATCCCATGATATTTGACTACACCGACCTGAATATAGAGTAATTTCCTTCACTTTAACTTCTGTCAATCACAAACTCAATAACTGGGTGTATAAAGACAGAGCAATATTTCTTCCTGGGACTGGAAGGATATGTTAATATAAAGAGAAACTCTTGGTTTAAGCCATCTAGAAGTATGGTTTTGAGGAATAAGAAGACCTGTCTAGGACTATCTGATTCCTTACAACTGAAGGACAGCAAATTCTCTTTTTTTTTGAAGGGAGGGTTTGGGGTTTTTTTGTTTGGTTGGTTGGTTGGTTTGGTTTGATTTTTTTGTTTTAGATCCTTCACTGTTCATAAAACATCTTGGTAAATATTAAAATATGTAAAGTCTGTTTTGTGAAAATGTGAGTCCGAAATTCTGACTCTGAAAGTATGCAGTTGTTCATGATTTTTAAAAATCTCATTTTTTCACTGAGAGGTACAAATATTTAGCCATGTTTTCTCAGCTTTGTCAGATCACTCTTGAGCACTGGCTAAGCAATTGTTCACATGCAAAGCATAAGCTCCTAAGGATGATTTCAAATTTCTTTTTCACATCAACACTGCAATATCTATGGGTTGTCTACTGACACAAAGAATGTCCTGCAATCTTGTACCCCAAGAAAGTTCCTTGTCACATTTAGGAATATCTGATGTATTCCCAGTGTACCTTCACTTTCACCCTGCCATACATACAAGGTACATATTCTCTGTATGTGTGGCATATTTACATAACTCTATATGTCACACAGATGTGGTTGATAAGCCATATATGTATATGTAAGTGTATGCCATATATCTACACAAGATACATACCTAGTGCTGCCTCTCACACACTCACTGGTCTGTGCCTGCATGCTCTTGGGAGCAAGCAAAGAAAAAAAATATGAGGAAAGTCTTGGACATTGCAGGAAGTTCCATGTTATATTCTGTATGTTATTGTGGTAGTTTGTTATCATAATTGTCCCTGTGGACATTTAATATTTTTTTTTTTGGTGCCTGTTTTAAGAGTTTATCTTTGCCAGCAGCCCTCCATCTCTCCACTTTAACTGTTTCAAACAACTCTGCATGATAACTGAGTCACACTTTTCCTTAGAGGAGCAGGATTGGCATGATTGTATCAGGTTACACTTACTTACCTTACTCTTTAATTAGGCTTTTCAGGGCATTTCCCCTGAGCAAAATTACAATCTGCCAAGGTGTAATTTGCAGAATTTTCCCTGGGTCCTGTTTCAATCGGAGGAAGCAAGTAAGTGGCTTTCCTATTTCAAGCGCAGTTACCATTTTAAGAATAAATTTCTTTTCATTAACTCTGCTGCTTCACACTTACTTCAGGCCTGTCAAATGAATATTCTGCTGTCCTAGTTGCTGAGTTGCTCCATAACTTCCTCCTCTGAGACTTCAATCTCTGTCAAGACCATGCTGTTATTTCCATTTAAAAAGTGTCCTTGGAATAGGAATTTCCCCAATGGCTTCTACAACAGGGACTGAAAGAAATTTTTTTACAGCTGCTGAGATACTTCACTCACTTTTTTAATTGCTCACCATGTCACGATTCCTCTTGGTGATCTAGAGGTGTCTTCAGCCACGCATACGGATTCCTCGCCCCTAATGTGTTTTAAGTGGGTGCCACTTTTCCCTTATTAGCTCTGCATAGAACCATAAAACCATTTCGGTTGGAAAATACCTCTAAGATCATCAAGTGCAGCCATTAACCCAGCACTGCCATGTTCACCACTAAACAGTATCCCCAAGGGCCACATCCACAAGTTTTTCCAACACTTCCAGTTATGATGATTCCACCACTTTCCTAAGTAGCCTGTTCCAAGGCCTGAATACCCTTTCAGTGAAGAAATATTTTCCAATATCCAATCTAAACCTCCCATAGTGCAACTTGAGGCCATTTCCTCTTCTCCTATTGTTTGTTACCTGGGAGAAGAGACTGGTCCCCTCCTCACTACGACCTCCTTTCAGGCTAAACCAACTGAGCCCTGGGGAACACCACCTGTGACTGGCCACCAGCCTGACTGGATCTGACTCCAGGCACCACCACTCTCTGGGCTCAGCCACCCACCCAGGTTTTAACCCACTGCCCAGTTCACCTGTCTAAGCCATGTGCAGCCAGCTTCTCCAGGGCAATGCCATGGAGACAGTGTCAAAGGCTTTACCAAAGTGCACGCAGATCACATCCACAGACTTTCCTTCACCTACTAAACTTGTAAATAGAAGCTCAACTTGTAGTAGAAGTTCAGGTTGGTCAAGCAGGACCTGCCTTTCCCAAACTCTTGCTGGCTGGGCCTGGTTCCCTGGTTTTCCTGCTCGTGCTGTGTGATGGCAATCAAAATTATCTGCTCCATGGCCTTCCCTGGCACTGAGGGCAGGCTGACAGGCCTGTAGTTCCTTGGATTCTTCTTCCAAATCAAATAATCACTCAATCATTGCAGACATAGCATACAGCCAAGTCAGTGTGGCCCTCAATGAACAGTTGTCCATGCAGACCTGCAGAGCCAGACTATCCACAGGGGTCTTAAAACTTCCTTCAAAATAGGATTTATGCTAAGGCATATGTCATGTACTTGTTAACCAAAGGACTCAGAAAGAGACTCTGATGTAACATAATGCACTCTACGTTATATTTTTAGATCGTTTTTGTTACCTCAATGTCTTAGCATAAGCATTCAGACACTTTCTTTAACAGGATATTTTCAATTAAGGTCTCATAAAAAATTGAGTAGAGAGCAGAGAATTTGAGTCAATGATTGAAATTTATTTAAGACTCTGTCGCTGACAATCAAAACCTAAAGGGACATCATAATACAGAGCAATGAAGCCATTACTCTGAATTTATCTCTGCATTGTCATGAAAATAGTTTAGTTTCACTTCCATAAAAACAAATCAAATTTTCTCTGGGATGTTTTTTTCTTATTTTCTTTTTTTTGTTTTTTCTAGCTGTGAGTTTTACACCGTGGTTCTGGAAAAAAAAAAAACATTGTGATTAATACTGTAAATATTGGGGAAATTTTATCTCCCTATTAAACTGGTAGTCAAACCTCCTTGCTAGCAGGTCAATCATCACGTAAGATGAAAAGATCAGTGTTTAAAACATAACCAAGAAAGGGGGTTCTCTGCACGTATCTAGATAGTAATAATTATCAAGTTCCCTTTGCTCCATTTAAGTTACTGATCAGACACAGAAAAATTGGATTATTGCAACACACAGTACATGGAATTAAATCTTTAACTAGTTTGGAGGATTTGAACATCTTTTTAGGAGTGCTTTCAAAGAAGAAGAAGGGATCTCTCAAGGTGGCTCAGGAGACATGATAAAGATTTTTCAAAGAGCTTGAGCATTTCTTTATATGCCAAATAAAAAGGGCATATATTCCTTTTTCACTATTCAAAATTATCTATAAATCATGTCACAATTAATTTTTCTGAATTTTCCTTACATTAGGAATGCCTATGGTGAATTATTACTCAATTGCATTGGACAATGCAAAATCATGGTCAAGGTATGGTATAGCTTCCACAATTTATTTGGAAGAAAAAGGAATCCCTCAGAAGGGTTGAATAGATAATACCACTGAGGGTTCCTTCAGCCTTCCAAAACCCAGTTCTTGCTATCTTCAGATAACAATCCATTAATGGATTTCCAGAATTTGTCATCATCCATTAAAATACAGCCTTATGCAGAAATTTGGCTCTAACACTGTGAGCTCAAGTGTTTTACTCCTGAAATGATGCCCTAATACACTGTCACCTAAAAACACGACAAAAGTAAAAAGTCATATGGAAAGTGTCAAATGTGTCTTAGTAAGGTATCTAGTTACAAGTGCCTTTCATAGTGTTACAGTACTGTAGGCAAAAGTCCAGGAATGCAGTTTGCAAACTGATAGCCTGTATGTGAGTACCTTTGCATATGCACAAAGTGCACTAAATAATCCACACCTGTATGCAGTCCACCCCTAACCAAGTCTCCATTTTACTAACAACTCTGCAATCCCAATCTAGACAATTTTACATTTCTCCTTATTGCTTGTCAGATCCAGGTATGCAAGGATCAAAATTAAATCTGTTGCAATAGTGAAATGTAATTCAAATTTCAGTCATATGAAGGGGATGAAAATGTCTTGTCTGTCTTGGAGTATGGCATAAAAGAGAGCAATAATTTCACAAGAGAAAGAAATATGGGCATGTCAGTGAGTTACTGAGAAAAGTGTTATTAACTTCACGTGAAGTGTGGCATATCCACAGCTTTCAGGACTGCTCTGGCATGTCTGTGAAGTGTTTTTTGTATGGTGTAGTTAATAGCACTACTTCTCTAAACTAATCACTTTTAATAAACACTAATGATTTACCTCTTCATTGTAATTACAGTCAGAAAAAATACATTCTCATACAATTTAGAATTTTATTGATTATAATGCACCTACACAGCTGTATCAAACTTAGGTCAATCATAAAAACTTTTATCCAGCAATTTTTAACACGGAGAACTTTGCATACAAATTACTATATGACAGACAATAATTACAAAGCCATGTCAGATAGAAGAGTGAGGAAAACTCCCAGAATGATTACAGTTGAAAATAAAGTGTGGGTAGATTTAAGGAGAACTCTTTTGTATGCCTTTGTGAAGAAAACCTATGAACTTTATTTTTGTAAAGGAATTTTCACACACACACAAAAAAACCTCTTTCTGGTTTTGTTAAAATGAAAGCCTAATAAGTAACCTATGTGAAGCCATTAACTGAGAAAGGCACAGATGCTTTGGGAAGTTCTCCTGGTGTATTGCCACAAGCTTTGGTGACTGCTTCTTTTGAAGCTTCTGGAAGTCTTTATCCCTGGGTATTTTTAGTCCTGGATTGGTCCAGTCTCTGGCTGCTGCTATTGTTCATCCCACAATAACAACAATAGCACTTGGCAGTGACATGAGATGCTAAGGTGTTTTAGTGCTGTTATACATACTTCAATTAATTTTCAAAACAGCCTTTTAAGTATTATTAGCTACTTTTTCCTTTTTTTTTTTCCCAGAATAAGAAGATGAGATACAACACACTGAAGTCACACATCCAAAGTTTATTGTCAGATAAGTACTAAAACTCTCCAGTTGCTGTCTATTATTGGGCTTTGTTTAGGCTATGAGACCTGGTTTGTTACACTTGCAAAAACTTTTCTGCAGAGATTTACTTTTTCTTAGAAGTTTCACTTAGAAATTTGCTGTGGAAGGTATTGCAGAGAATTCAACACTGAAATAATTTTCAGGATTTGAAAGTTCTTCATCCAAATGTCAAACTAGCCTACATGAACTAAGATATGCAAGTTTGCATCTTATTGGTAAAGGCTGCATTCCAGTGAAAGCCAAAATTTCCCTCTGACTCCATATTTGAACCTGCATTTACAGCTACACCCAGGTAAAATGCCCTGCACCTCAAAACACATTAATTGGGCTGTCAACACATTTAAGTGTTGTGGGTTTGCAGTACCCTGATAGAGGGACCAGACCTTTGCAGGAATTGTGAAACTAGGACTACAATGCCAAATTCAGGTCTCAGAAACTGCTGTTGAAGTTGGTTTTGTTTGAACCTACTCATCCCTTACCTCCCCTTTCCTATCCTCCATTGATTGTTGTTTTCTTTTGGGTTTCTTGAAACCCTTTTTCTCTCTAAAACAGACAGAAAAAGTTAAAGATAAATGCTTTCATTTCACATTAAATTGCACAACCTCAGAACAGTGAGAGGGTTACATTTTATTTACATATTTTTTTACACTTATCAACAAATAAAATGTTGTCAGGAAATATTTTGCATTCAGCAAAGTGGCAGACATGCAACAGCAATGAAAGTCAACTCTCTGAGTAGATTTGGGCCCTAATTGGGAAAAAGTCACCTCACTTACAAAAGAACATCCAAATAAATCCTGATTTTCCATAAATATAAAATGTTGTGACCTCTTAAAAATATCTTTTAAGAAATTAAAATTCTGATCTATTTCAAAAGAAATTAAGTAGTATCAATTACATCAGACACTGGTAACAAGCTTTCTGGAATCAATTTTGTCATTCCTTGGGAGCAGCATATTCCCCAGTTCCCACACAGCTGGATCTATGAGGAACACCACCAGAACATAAGGATCTATGCCATTATTTGCAAGCCTATAAAACAAATATTCAGTAATTCTTAAGGTAAGCATATTGCAGTTTTGACCTTATTCCCACCTGCTGTTCAATGACATCTCTTGATTGATCATCTAATGTACATAGGAATAGAATCTCAAATGAGGGATTAAAATAAAATAACTCCCACAGCAAACGTAATCCTAGTCAATATTTTATAAAACCTTGACTTAGGTGATGATTTCATTTGCGTTCCTTTTAATAAAAGAAGATTTACACGGCCTATGATGGCACTAACCTTTTCCTTGGATGGGTAGCACATCTCATATATTTACATAATTATCTGACAGATCTCTTGAATTATCTCCAGGGAAAAAAGCATGAAAACATGTCAAAACTATTTAAAGGGACCATTACATGCAGTTATCTGTCCCTACCCTGTTTTCATTTCTCTATTTATATGATGTCAAGAGCCATATCAAAATCTTTGGTCATTGCTTGAGATAAAAAAGCTTCTCATTATTTTTTACATTATTAAAACAGGAGAAACTCACATCCACAGCAAATTAAGGATTTATTTTCCTGCCCAAAAGCTATTAAGATCATTTTGAAACTACTTAGTCAGATTTTGGTCCATTCTTATTCAAAATCTTTCTTTGTCCTTTCTCTTCCTCCTAGTAATAAGGTTTGCTATTCCCTCTTGAGCTAGATTAACTCTTGCACAAAAGGGTGTAGGAAAGGACAGAGGTGGCCAGAGCTTAAGTGACATCTAAATAGAACATTGGTCAAGTGCTGGCCCTCTGCACACGGTTAATTTAACACATTAAAATGTGTATTATCTAACGGGAGAGTACAAAAGAAATCTTCTGGCCATGTGACTTCATACACTGTGGTTGTGCTTGCAAATGTAGCTCCTTGTAAAGATCATAGCCTGTTCATTTGGGGTTGCTCTTCCTTTCATCTTCTGCTACTGCTTTCTGTGAAGGGTAATCTATGTCAGACTAGAGAGCAGATGTGGTGGAAAACAATTAAAAGCATTTAAAACACAGAGAAAAGTAATTAGGTGAATTGTCTCCACTTAGATAATCAAAAGGAGCTTTGAAAATACAGGTCTTTGATTTCCTGCACTTTGTTTCATGCCTTTGTAATATAGTTTCAGATGTGCTGTGAGGCCAAGGTTTTTTGTACTTTCAGGGAAATCTTTGGAAACAAAAGTCTGTGTGTACACATACCATGCATAAACATTACACAGACTGCTATTATTAAGTGTATAGGTTGAAAAGGAAAGACATTTAATAGAGGTAAATTAAATTGTTCAAAGAAAATTAACATCACATCATCATCAAGAAATTCAGAAGCTCAATTTATTGTGTGTTTTAACTATGAAAGCTGGTTTATTACTTTGAAACAGCAGTGATTCATAAAAAGATCTCTCTGGACATGAAAAGATGTTTGATTTAACTATTCTTTTCAGTGCATTGGAAGAGAAAAATATTTTCCATGTATAGTTGCAATGTAGTAATAGTAAGTTTATTTTTGTAATTTTATTTTGAAAGACCAAAATCATGTATCTGGTGCCTAACCCTCTGGGTTCATTTAAATTAATCAAACACATTTCAGTGTGCTGGGCAATTTGATACATGCACTTTTGTCAAAAAGGGAAAGCATAGTGTACATGTAATACTGTATTTTCCCCAATATTTATGAGTGCATTTTTCCAGTAGCTGCTTAATGTCCTCCACATAAACAGGCACAATTTTCTCCACACAGCTTATTCTGCAGTAACTGTAATGACAGTGAATTCGGTTTTAGACAACTGTTCCTACATACTGTCTTCAGCTGCAACTTCCTTCTGCTGCACCCCATGCCCAGCAGCACCTACCATACAAAGATGCTGCTGTAGTGCTGCCTTAGCAAACCTCACTGCAAACATAACCTAAACACAATTTCCTTAGAAACTCTGAGCTGTTTTTATTAGCTGGAAGCTTCATGGTTTTTTGCTTTGGTTCATAACTATACAGTTCAGCTTTTCTCAATACCTTTGCCAATTACATTTCTTTAGTGAAATGAATTGCAAGTTTTACTCTTCATTTCTTCTAACAGCCCCAAGATTGTTTGACTTCATTCCTTAAGTTATGCTGTTCCTTAAACTAGGCCATGCTTTCCCCCTCACTTCTTCAGGGAAGCTCATAAGAAAAAGGGAGCTTCCCAGCTCCTGCTCCCTGGGACCCCCTTTTCCTCCCACTGGCCTAAGGCAACCTTCTGTGTCATTTCTATGGCCTCAAGGACTTGCACTAATGAAAATACAGGGGCAAAGCAGCGATTACATGAACTCCCAGGGATGTCATCTAAGAGAGAGACCCATGGGGTAGTGACAACCCTGCCCAGCACTGAGTCTGGGATATTTAAACCAGAGGGCAAGGGGAACTTGTGGCACTTCTTATTGCATCGTTTGTCTTCCAGAGCAACCACTCTCTGCTTCCCAGGGGCAGGGAACATACCTGGACATACCTGAAATAGAGAATTAATATTTTGTTTTCCTTTGATTCCATGAGAGGCCTTTGCTTTTCCTTCATTAAACTGCCTGTATCCTGACACAGGAGGGAGTTTTTCCATCTTATTTTCTCCCTCTCTGTCCTGCTGAGGAAGGAGAGTGATAGAGCAGCTTGGTGGGCACCTGGCACTCGGCCAGGATCAACCCACCACACAGCCTTACATAACACAGAACTTTGTGACAGTGATTCATGGCTTGAAACTCAGCACCATCTGCGCTCTCAGAAACTTCCCCAGCCAAGGTGAAAGGTGAGGCTTAACAGCTGTATCCTCTTTGCTTTCTAAAGTCCATCCAAAGCTGTCCAAAGGACAGCAAAATCCTCGCACTAATAAGATTGTGACAGACAGAGTCTTCCATATGTTCCAGTATCAATGAACTCATTGAGCAACTGTCCTTAGTCTTGTCATGCCTGTGCTGAACTAATGAAATGCAGTGCAGTCCTGTTGCTCTCTCTAAAATACTCTCATCTCAGCCTTCACCCTCTGGCACATTGCAGCTCCCCGTGTGACTGAAGCTGTCGCCACATTCTGCAGCTCCTGTAATAGGTAGAGAAGTCCTGCTTATGGTTCATAAAATAGGCTGCTTCCGTGGACATACTTCAATGACAGCCATTAGTGATTTATTTATTTGAATTGGTTCTCTGACCTTCAGAGGTCACAGAGAATACATTAAGTAAATTAGATTCACATTTGATCTTTTATTGCTCTTTTCATACAGAAAGAAAATCAAAGCAAAAAATAAATTTAAAAAAACCACAGAGCCAAAGCTTTCATTTTTATTACAGGTAGTGGTGATTTAAACTTTTTTTTCCATAATTGCATAATAAAAAGAGACTATAGTAGTTCCATATAACAAAAGAGTAATACCTCTTTCAGGACTTTAGAATGCATTTGCAGACATGCATTGAAAATTAAGAAAAGGAGTATTTTTTTTCAGGGTATGCAGGTAGCCACAAGATTTTGCCATTAATAATTCTAAGGGCAGTAGGAATGCAGTCTCACACAGCTAGTTGAAAATGTCAGTAAAGCTCTGCTGGTTTTTAAGCCTAAATTATAGTAAAATCATTAGCAGTGCTGGAGAGCTTGGGAGAAGCAGGTATTTCACATTCTTTATTCTAGCATACAGCAAGAAGGGTTGTTTTTTGTTTCCCAAAGCAGCAGCACACAGTGCACTGGTTATTAGAGCCAATAGGGTCTGATTTATGTTTTGTAACACTCTTTAGGAGTCACTGGTTCAGATCAAATTCCTTTCAGGGGAGATGGACCTGTGGTCAAGCCATAGAACTGCTCCACCCAACTAGTAAACTAGGGACCATTAAGAAGAAAAGATCAGAACACTGACCTTTCTCTGGACTGAATCTGCTATCTATTTTCTGCTAGTTTTCTAAAATACTTTTCCAAACACATGGCTGAAAGTGCCCATTGCACAAAGGTTTGTCAGTGCATTGGTGCATCCTTGAAATGTGTGAATAAGAAAACAAACTGGAGTGAAATGATCTACAGGTGAATAGTGAATGATGTATTAAATAGGTTCCTGGAGGCTATTGTAAAGAAAGTATAGGTGGTACATAGCGGATTTCTTCTGTTGTAAAGAAATGCTAATGCAGGACAGTTGCAAAGAAATGCTGGTAGGCCAAACAGTCAATCTGAAATCTAACCTCTTTTACCTTTTGTTTAACATAGCGTGAGAAAGCTGGGGTGGAAGATGTGCTGCGGGAGAAGGCAGAACATTAGAGAGCCAAAGGATTAGTGCAGAAAAATTTCATGGAAATGGGCTTTTCCTGACAGATTTTCAACTTTTTTTTTTTTTTCTTCTCAAAACTAGTCTAAACTGCACACTGCTTATCCCTTCACCTTTTAGAGGTTTGCATCCATTATCAAGATTACGACTGTGGGGTTTGCATTAGTACAAACCACTCTGCTGGGGGGTTAAGAAGTAAAAGAAACGCTATGTGGAAGTGACCTATTTTCTTGTTATTGTTTCAGAACTCAGCCAGCTGGCATGGCCCCAGGTCAGCCACACCACAGAAAACCTTTTCATTCGATGTCACTGGCTGTGATATTTCAGAGAAGAGAGAAAGAGAGAGGTTTCAACTCCTTTGTGCTGCTTTGAAGCTTCTCTAATCATAGAATCATAGAACGATTTAGGTGGGAAAAGATCTTTAAGATCGAGTCCAACCATAAACCCAGAACTCTGAAGCCCACCAATAAACCATGTCCATAAGTGTCATCTTAGTGTACTCCAAATAGGAAATCAGGTAAGAACAAAATAGTCTCCAAAAATCTGTGTATTAGTACCTTTTGAGTAAAAAGCTACATTTTGACCACACAGAAAAAAACACTCACAGAAAGATCTTATACCAATTCCTTAACCACTTTTTAAACAAAGAAGGTTTTATATCCACAAAGCTTTTTTTTTTTTAATTCAATTTTTTCCCCTCTCTTGGATTTTTAATTGAGCTGAAATATGATGAACATAATCTGAAATTTTATGTCACACAGAAAGCTAGCATCCTTCCCTGTAGAGGTGTGCCACCCTGCATCACGGAATCTGGCACTGCAAATGTGCCATTAGCATCTGACAAGAAGATTATTCTTTCTCTTTGGAAGAATGCCCTAAGACTGACTAGAACCAGAGTGAGAAAAGCACTGGCATCTAAAAGGGGCAATAGCTGACACTCTAACGCAACCCACAGATTTCCTCCTATTTGTTTTCTGACAGATGCATTGATAAGTGAGGCTTATTTGTCAGACTTGATGTTCTCCATAGACCTGTCTGTCCTCAAGATGCAGGGGACAAATAATCCATTCTATGGGCTTTGCCAGGTCCCAGGCAACTGCATGGAGGAGTAGAAAATTGCCTTTTCCTTCACTGAAGTGAGATTGAGGACCCTTTTTCCCACAGAAGCCATACTATATTTAGTCTCCTGTAGCACCTACTTCCAGTCCCTGAGTTGTCATGGAGAGGGTTGCTGTGTAGGGGAGGAAGAGGGTATCTTTGGGGACCTGAAGGAGAATGATTGTGTTCAGGGAAGCTCCTTATTTCTTTAGGCCTCCTGGATGCTCTGCTTCCTGGTAAAACTGTACTGAGTACAGAGCTCTGTGTATGGAAGTCAGGGGTACAAAACAACTCCCTTCCAGGAAAGGATAAAGTAAAATGAATTCAGAATGGCACCAGAATTAGAGGAGATATAAATGTGAACATCCATCACATAAGGCTGTTGTTTGCACTCAGAGGGTTGTTAATTGCTTTGTTGAATACCTGAAGAAAAGCCCTGTCTCTACATGATATAAATTGTACAGCTGAACAAAGCATACCCAGTGGTCTAAATCTATAAGGAACTTAGTGAACAATGATCTGAGAGAAGGAAAAGACATGACAAATGAGATTTTAAATATACAGCTCTATATTCGTAATTTATTTTCTTTGGTAAATGTTAGCACCGAAATGAATACTGAAAACTCAGGAGGTAATTGGTAAACCTTTTCATATTTAAGTGGTGTTAATAATTCAGATTGATGAGCGGAAGGGAGCTTTATCCAAAGCTGCAGGCGAACAAGAAGGTTCTCTTGCCTAGCAGCAGAATCCTGACAGCAGCAGAACCCCTCACATGAGGAGAGGAAGCCGTATTCCTCTATGCAGATCTCACTGTACACATCCGGCAGTGCAGCTGTGGGATCCTCAGGCACCGGTCAGCTGGTGGGAACAGCACAGCCCCGGAGTGGGCCAGGACCCGGGCATTTGCTGCAGAGACACATCCCCCTCTTCCACAGCTGCCAGAGGGATGTGGGACACAGCATCCCTCTCGCCTGTTCAGCTGTTGGAAGTGCAGTTGGAGAGACTGGCCCACTGGTCTTGGTGCTTTAGCCGAGGTGCTCAGACCTAACCTGGGACACAGGGCAGCCTTGTTCCTTCCCTATGTTAGTTCCCAGCTGGCAAACTGTGCAAAGCAGAGCAGACCCAACACAGGGAGAAAAGTGAAAGCCCATCACTAATATTGTCCACAAGCCATTAAGGAACTCAGCATCAGTATGGTAGAGTCGTGGCAATTGTCCCTGAATGTCAGTCTTGTCTCTTGGTAAAAAATGTCTTCAGAGGTTTTCTCTCAGAAAGTCTACTTGATGAGTCTATAATCAAGATTAGCACTCTGCCACTAGTGTTTCCAGGTGCTGTCTACTCAAGGTTTCCCAAAAAATACATTGAAATAGAAAATCCCTCTGCAATCTCATTCTTACTCGCAAATTTCCATCTGCTCTTTCCTTACCATCTCTAGCCTTCCACACACAGAAAAGTCAGAACACAGAAATTGCACAGCTGGGGAAGTGGACTTGGACCACATTCAGGAGCCTGAGTGTGTGAAGGAGATTCCCAGACCATTGCCTTGGGTGACATCTTGGCAGACTCCTGTATTGAGAATATGCTGATACATAAATGCACAGTTCTGCTGACAAGAACAGACCTTTTATCTTTCCTCAAGGAAATACTGAAATAATTTCACCCGTGTTAGGTCAGTATCAGGCATAAGAGGGGAAGTCTAACTGAAAAGCTCATCATGCTTGTGAATGTACATAACTTTAGCTATAAATGCTCTCTAGCAATCACTTTTCAGAAGAAAGCAGCAACAGGATTGTTCCCTAGGCACAAAAACGGAGCTAAATACCAAAATCGTTCGCCGTAGGAACACCCTTGCTGCACAAGAGCTTTGGCACGAGTACATCCCTGGACATGTCCCAGGCAGTGCAAAACGAGCATAAACCTGGGAGCGGAGGGGAGCGGAGGGGAGCGGAGGGGAGCGGAGGGGAGCGGAGGGAGAGGAGCGGAGCGGAGGGGAGCGGGTGTGGTGGAGCCTTGTCCCGCAGGCCGCGGAGGGGAGCGGGTGT
>VZRO01001944.1:294946-368260 GCA_013397915.1 Daphoenositta chrysoptera
TTTTTTTTTTTTTTGCCTTTTATTCTTTTTTCCTCATTCTGCTTTACTAAAAGGAGAGATCAGATTACTTTTATTAATTTAGACTTTCAGAGCAATTTAAAAAGTTTTAGAAGGAGCAGCTTTCTCATAATTTTTTTCAAAAATAACTTCCTTGGTAGGTGCACACACAAAAACTTCACCTCCCCCCCTCAAAACCAAAACCGCAAAACAAAACAACAAACCAACCAAGCAAGCAAACAAAAAAACCCTTTTCCTATGCAAGTGCCTTGGGGACCAAATATTAAAAACTTTTTGGCGATCAGATTTTGAAAAAAGATTAATTGAGTTCTCACAGTCCAAGGGGAAATATCATTGCAGAGAGAGTCAGAAAATTAGGTGCCAGTGCCCAGCAGCATTATACATTGCAGTTTCTCATCCACAGCAGGACACTGGACCCTGTATTAGTGAGATGGCTGGATAATGTAATACTCGAGTCTATTGTCCAGGGAGACCAGCTTCTTAGTGCTCTGCATAAAGTTTCATCAAATACTTTTATTGGGTAGAAAGTTATGTTCTGCCGGGGTTCAAAAGCAGAAGTATCAGGCAGACTTCATCAGATGGAGATGCTGCTGCATTCAGTCAAAGTCTGGCACTGTTTACAAGCCTTAGTGACCTGTGGGTTCCTGGAAGCTCCTTTCACTGATTCACTATGACATTGGGACAGACCTTTGATCTTATTTTCCACCCTTTTTAAAACAAGGATGATTATGTTTGTCTTCAACATGGGGCACTAATTATGGTTAGCTTCTAAAGAGCTTTGGCATTGCTGAATAAATGGTAGAATAAGTTCTCCTCCACTGCATTTATTGGTGGGATTCTTTCCTCATCAGTTAGCAAACAGTGAATGGCCATGTAATGTCAGAGATCCTGACTCAGCGAGCTCCTTCGGCACTGCAAGGTCCTTCAGATCACGAGAGGTTTTATAGATATGAATGGTCCCACCAACAGACACAAACACAACTGAGCTGTGACGAGTCAAAATGATATAGCTTCCAATTAGAGCCCAGAAACAATGCCCAGAATCAGATTCTATATAATGGCTTTACAAGTGACCTTTGGGGGTAGTTTGCTGCATGACTGCTGAGAGAATGTTACTCAGGGAAGCTGTGAAATGAATGACAGCACACAGGACTGAAATTTGTAATTAGTTCACTGTGCATTTCTCTTATGTGAATACCAAAGTTCAGCAGCATCCATTAGTTTTACAGGGCTTCAGTTAGTCCTTCAGCTGGTCCAGTTTAATATAATCCACATGATTACATTGCTGCTGAGACTTCTTTGTCGATGCAAAATCCTGTGGCTTTTAAAAACTGACCTCAGAAGGAAAGCTGTTATATATTTGAAGGATATAGACAGCTATACCCTGCTTAAAAAGCACTTGGACACTTTGACAATACTTTTAAAGCAGGTTCTGTGAAGAATTGTAATGGAGCAGAGGAAGTGGGAAATAACATGGTCTTACATATCACTGACTGTGAAATACAGATTAAATTGTGAATTAATTGAGGATTTGGGTGGTTTCTGTGAACTACTTCAAAGTGGTTTATGATAACTAAAGTATTTTCATTGCGAAATACTGGTAGTTATATCATGTATATCCCAGTGAAAAGAAAATATGTTGCAGTCCCATAATATTTTTAAGATTTTCCTTGCTGCAGGAGATTTTGTGCCTTGCTTTATGGAAGGAATGAAGTTTCTGTTCACACCACAAGCAGAAGTCACTTGAGACCTTTACAGTGGCTTTTATAGAATCTCTGTACTTCTTTAGAGCTTTTCTAAATCACAGTGAACATTGAATATTTTGAAATTCACCTTTACCAGATCAGTGCAGTACTTTGACTTCTCAAGATACTTCTCCTGTGATGTTTACATGAATTCACCCAATTAAGGAAATTTCTAAAGAGCAGGCATTTATATGAATATATTTGTACATGTAGAGCAGTTCCGTTTTGATTTTCTCCTTTCATTTATAAATCCCTTGCAGTCTCAGACTCAAAAATTTCAGAGGTAAATGTGAGATCTTCTTTTACATGTCTGCAGTACAAATCCTGATCAGGGCATCTGGGCTCTAGCTCACTGTAATTCTTCAGTGGTGTAATGTTTCCTTCAGAGGTGGTATTGGCTGCTAGGTTGGTGTGGGATCTGAAGTCAGCAGCAGACCCCATTCTCTTGTGGAATCTGCAGAAAAAGCATGCAGATTCTTTTGAGTAGAAAATAGAGGCAGAAGTGAGGCGGTTATTGCCTAAATCTTGACAGATCAAAGGTAACTCCTATGCACTGCCAAATTTGCTGTGCTGTACTTAAAGGGTTGAAGAGTCAATATGTATTACAGGCATTAAAAGGTGTGACTGTGACCATGAGAAAACCAAAAATTTCTGACAGAGAAACCACCTCAATAACAAACAGGGGGGTATCTGAAATAGTGTGAGCTACTTAAGATTATTTGGTCTTACGTGAATATTTTTTCTAAATGCTAGGAGACGAAGCTTAAATCCCCTCATTATTCCTGAGGAACCAATGAACAGGATTGCATATCTTATCAGACTATGTGGCCGAAATGGATAACAATGACAATTAATAATTGTTATTGTTGATAAATTGGTAGATTTCAATATTCTTCCCTATATTCTTTTCTTTTAAGAACCTCTGTGGTCAGTAGCATTCTGCGACACATCTTTGTACTTCCCTCTCTCCAGCAAAGCATTCTTTTAAACAAAATGTATTTTATGCAACTGCATTAGTTAAGAAATGAGACTGTAATATATTAAATTCACATTTTAAATTTCCCAGGGAATACACAGATTCAGGCCTTTTACTGATTAGGCAAAGGCAATTTGCACAATTGTTCTGTTGAGCAGAGATTCTGAGCTAGATGGGCACCTGTATTTCAATAATAGCTGTAGCATATGAAATAAATCCCAGGAAATTCTTTCCCTATCCCTTCAGCTTCACACACTATTAGGTTGTTTCTGTTGGATAAGTGCACAAGAAATCTATAAACCTTATTATTTAGCCCTAGGAATAAACATTATACTTTGGCACTTGAGTTACTCCAAGGATCTCCCAGCCATCTTGGGGGAATTGCACTGTAAAAGATCTCTAAACAGGATGCCAGGCTTGTAATTTGCAACAGGAATATCAGACGTCTACCCTTCTCTTCCCAAATCTGGAATCTAGAATGACAAGTAGCATAATTTAAAGCAGGTTAAAGAAGGCACTCAGTCATTTTACTAATGAAAACTTACACTCTACCCTGACAACTCCATCAGGATTCTTAGGCAAATGGATTTTCATATTACTATGTCTGGGGACGGAAAAAACAGGTACTACCCAAGTGTTTCTTTGTGTCACAGAATGTCTTACTTTGTTTATTCCTCCTATTACGTCTGAAGCTTATCAGTTTTGCTAGTCCTTTAAACAGACACATTCTTTGTGCTGCTCTTTCTATTGATTGGGCAGTGCATCATTTTCACTTGGTCTATCTTCCCTATGAAGCTGCTGGTGTTGGTGTTACATGTCCACTATCTAGGGCAAGAGAGGCTGTCTTCCCACGTTCATGCTGTGTATTTGTACACAACTGTGACCCCCATCTGTCCCAGAAAGGATTCTAGAATTTTGATAAATATTTTAGTAGAGCATACTGATTTACTGTTGCAGCTCTTTCCAGAAAATTTTCAAGTTCAGAATGTTAAATAAAAGACAGGAAAGGAGAGAAAAAAAATATTGTTTTATTTGAGCTGTGCAGATTCAAAGGAATAAATTTTCTGTTGGTCTAAAGTGTCACTGACAGACCACTAGTCTCACTACATCTGCCATAGGCAATTCATCATTTGCATTTGAATCTGTTTTCTGATTTTGAAAGTTCTTAATTCCTGAAGATAATCAAATTTTGTCACTATTCAATCTTTTCAGGAAGATGATATGTGAAGAAGATCTTATGTAAAGAAAAAGAGTCCAGTTGTGACCTTCTGATCAAAGTGGACTGATCTGTGAGTTAACTGTGTCAGTTATTTCAAGCAGATCCCTCAAATCAGCTGCAGATCAAAATGGAAAAATTTAAAGACAAAAGAAATTTCACGCAACATAAATATTGCATAGCTTTCCGGGAGGCATTGCACTCCCTTGTGGGAATTTCAGCTACCTGACTGTTGACTATTGGCAATCTGCTGCCGTTTAATTACATACTTACAGATTAATCTGCTCATCATATTTTGCTGTACCTGAGTAAAGCAAAAAAGTCATTACAAGTTAGGTGACTGGGAGAGGATTTCAAAGAGCAAGAATGAGCAGTCACAAACAAGTGACTGAAGTGGAACAGAGAGAAAGAGCCCCTTGCCTGGCCTGGAATCAGCCAGTACTCCCACAGGCTTTATGATAGAATCTATTGTAGTTCCCTACACCATGAAAAATGAACATGAGCATAAGGACCATTGAGCTCTGAACTTTCCCAGCGGACTACAATTATGGCAACATACGGCATTTGCACAGTCCCTCAGAATGGGAATTGTTGACTCAGTGGTGAGAGGCTCCCTGGCTTACAGGCTGGGCCATAAATTCATGGAAAATAGAGAAAACTGTGTTAACAAAAAAGTAGTGCTAAGTATTGTCTATCTGAACTGAAGAAAGATTTGGTGAGCTGGTGGCCTGTGTCTAAAAAAGAGTAGTGTCAAGAGACTTTGGGGAAGGCAGACAACTTTCATACAGCATAACTGTGGAGCACTGTAGCAGACAGGCGATAGAATCAGTAAAACCCAGGCCTCTTCTGATTTGGTCTTGGTTAATAGTCCTCTTCCAGCCCAGAGATTGGACCAGATGACCTCCAAGGATCTCATTCAACCAGATATGCAATGATTCTATTAATTAAGCACAAAAACTGGCTGAGCATGTCTTCCTAAGTAGGTCTATTAACTTACTGCTAAGATGTGTGAAGTACAAGTGTATTTGCTGCATTTCTCCTTTCTCCGTTGAGCACTTTAGAAGCAAAAGAAAAGTTTTTGTGGCAGTCACAGTGGCTTTAAGGAAAATCACAACCCCAGATTTTGCATAACCCTCCTTTAAAACCTGCCCAAAGAGGACACTGCTATTTCTAACTACCTTTAAAATATTTTCTGGTTAACTTATTTGACAATGGGGGAAATGGAAGATGTAAGAGGAAGACTAAAGTGGTTAATAAGAAAGGAGAAATCTCAGGCTTAACAGGCATAATAGGGAAGTCAGTGACTGAATAATCACCAAGACAACTACAAATTACCTTTCAAAGCAGAAAATAGGATTGCACTGCAGTGCCCTGTATTATATTGGAGTCTCTCCTTCAACAGGACATCTTTGCACTTCCTTTTCTATTTCCACCTCTCTGTTTATGTACCATGCATTTGTATGCACTGACAAGTACAGTCATCTGGGTTTAAAGATGTCCAAGTGTTTTTGCATAATGTCCAGTTACTCTCTTCTAAAACTTTCATAATCAGCTTACGTCTGCTAAATGATACTGATTAGACAACCTTAATGTCTGCTGTTATCTTAATTCTCTGTAGAGCAGACAACTGCCTTGAGGGATGATATAATAATGTGTCTCTACCTATTTATGCCAATTTGGCTTGCAGCCTAAAACTTCCTTAGATAACAATTTAGAGTCAGATTTTCAAAATTAAGCCAACAGATTTGTAAGCACCTATACTTATACTTGTCTCCAATTAAAAAAAAATTACCAAACAGGACAGTTTTACAAGAGGATCTTCAGAGGTAAAAATGAATGATAGGTACCCAGCTTACAGTGAAAGACTTGATTAGAGCTGCTTGATATTAGCTTCTGTTTAAGCCTTTGAAAATCTCTTCCTTAACAGCCTAATTTCAACTGCCAGTTGTTATTTACACTTGTGCCTGTTCATCTCTGAGTGCTAGAGCAAAAGTTCTGTGCTGAGATTGAATAAATCAGAAGTGATAATCAATTTTCAGGCAGGGCAGTATGATTTGTGCAGACTGAATTCACATGCCTGAAGGGAGATTTAAAGTAGTTCCATCAAAATTTTCTTTCATCAAGAAAGCAAGTAAAGAGCTTGCAAAGAGAATGGGAAAAGGCTGTGCACAGATGTGCCTGTTCATTCACACTGTCAGCATTCCTGGTTCTGTAGCCTGTGCCAAACAGACTTGGGAAGGGCAGGCAACACTGAACCAGACTGCCTGCTGACAAAAAACTTTCTACCATTAGGAGCTTATATCCAGCATTCTGTCAAGCAGGAAAATAATTCATGCCCAGTTAATCATCCTCTGAAGACATAAATTGCCAGCTAAACACTTTGATCATATCCAACACTACACAGTCAAACTGCAACTGCAATGATATATGAAATGCACAGTGAGTAAGAGTCAGTCAGACAGTAGCTGCCTGAGTTCCTACTGCTCTTTATAAGATGCACTGAAAAGAAAATAAGCAGTAAAGGTCTGATATTGTTCCTCTGCTGGTGAATATGCAGGTGCCAATACACCAACCCTAGACTTCCTTTTTCTGTTTTTTACTCTTGTTCTGTTTTGATCGACCTTTGACAGGTTCAGAGTTGGAGTCAGATACAAGTCGCTTGATGGTCATTGAATAAGTTAAATCTAAATTAACACACGGTCTAAACAAAATTAAACAGCCCGTGACGAGATTTTTATGTAAATAGGTGCATCGATACATTGTGTTTTCAGACTATTCATCAAGCCAGAAAGATGCATGAACACAACCATCTTCATGCTCATAACACAATAGGTAACTTATTTAGGACAAGAAGATGTGGTGCAATAAAGAGATTTATTGTGTGACTAAAATTAAAATTAAATTCCTGTTAAAATATTTATGTAGATGTAACTGAAACATTCTGCTTAGAGATAAATCAGAGGCCTTTGGCATTTCACAGACATATAATTCCAATATTCTTCTGCTGCAAATTTAGTGCTTACGAGGTGTTAATGGCAGTTCAGTTTTCAGGACAGTCTCTGCAGACTATTTTTGCTCAGCAGGTAGTAGGGATTTGCATCCATATTTCAAATATTCTTCTATCTCATTACCGGCTTCTTATTTCTTTGTGACTTATACCTCTATAACATCTGCCTTGCACTATGGGAAATGTGATTTCAAAAAAGAAAATTCTGTGTAATGAACATTTATCATATTCTTTCTTGGTTTTTCTCTCTTTAGACTTTTTTCTTGAGAGACTGGATGGAAGAATGACATGGCATGCTTAATCAAAAATTTTAAAAAAAGGAAAAAAGTATTTTCTAAAAATCAAGCACTTCAAAAGACTTGTAAAATATTGGGGTACTTCTCTGAAATATGATACTCCATGTTAAGTGGTAGCATTGTTTGTTCTGTTGCCTTCCTTTGATTCAACTGAGATTTTTAAATAATATATGTAGACTGAGAAGTACATTTGCTTGGGTAAGTTAATTTGTAAGAGTTGTAATCAGTACAAATTCAGTAAGTGCTTTTTGTAATATGGCTGAATGCAATGAAGTGATTTGGTATTCATGCAGATGTCACATGCAATTTCAGAGTTGTTACACTGTAATTTTTTAGCACTTATTAGAAATTATGATGGTGGCAATTTTGTCACTGTAGATAAGGGGCTCTTAGGGCTTCTCTCATAAATTTCCAGCTCCCTCTTCTCAGGTGTTTATGATATAGTGTAAAGTTAAAACCATCAGCCTAAGAAAATTAGGTTATAATTGATCAAACCCTGAAGAAGAGATGGACCCAGACAGCAAAATTTTAAACCTCTAGTTGAAGTAAAAATGATGGTACTTTTGGTTCAATCTGTGATAGATGCAGAAATTCAGATCTACATTAGGTTTTTGGAACCTTTTTGCCTCATCTTATGCTCCCCTGCACTCAGCACGCAGTATTCCAGTACAATGGAATGCTAGCCCAAGTTCACTAGCCAGAGCTGGTCACAGTTTGGATTTCTAATCCTTCAGCAACTCTTTCGAAGACCTTTTCCTTTTTTTTCTTTATAGTACTCCCCATTTCTTCTGTGGAAAGGAAATAGCATGTTTGTGCATTGTCATTTTTCTTTTCCTTGAAGCAAAGGCATTGAGGGAAAGAAAACACCTATTCAGATAGAAAAGATTTCAGCTGTATAACAAAAAAAAAGGTAATACAATATTTACACTTGGCATTTCTAACCTTTAGCTTTTTGACCTGGTGTTGCAGGGGAGCTAGGAAAGCAGCAGGAGAGAGAGGAGGGTTTAACCACATTTTGATTCACTTTTTTCCATGCCTTTGGGCTGTTTGCAGCGCCATCGGATCTTATGTGAAGGCTAAGCTCTGCAGTACATATGAGCTCTTAACACATGGTCTGCTCCTTGTGCCCTGTGCAAGCAAGGTTCTGCAGAATAAAAAAGATGATTTTATAGCTTGTGACACATCAGAAGATCTTTTATACCCACAGCATAGCAGAGGAAATGTGAGATGTTCTACACTGCTCATGCCATGCATTTATATTCTCAGTTGGAGAACCAAGTAAATAATTTAGTTCTGCCATCTCTTTTGAGATTAGTATCCAATAAGCACTGAACAGATGAGAATAGAAAGAAATTTCTGATGCATTTTACCTACTCAAACAATCATTAAATACCAATTTTTGATTTATTATCGGCTTAATTGAAAGATTTGAGAAAGCTGTGAAAGCTTTTCCACTCTATTGCCACTCAATAGAAAAATAAATGTTGTAGGAATTTGCTGGAAGTCGTACATATACGCACATATAAGTTTCTCTAGCACATAATAAGAGAGTTAAGGGCATCCTGAAGTGCTGTTCTGGTTTAAAGTGGATTGTATGCAAACTATACTTTCACACAGCAGCACGAGTTTTATAATTCTTTTTCTGTTTTGACAGCACTGGTTTGTCACACCATATTCATATGAGATTTTAAAAGTGTCCAAATGAAACATTAAGAGTACATTCAATTTGAAGTTTAATGTGACCCAGAATCAAACCTCTTTTCTTATAATATTCAAGTCTGATGACATATAGAGTCATTTCCAGACTTAGAATATTAATCAAATAGCACTCTGCTCATGTGCTATCAGTTCCTGGCCCTGGATGGAAATAATCTACTCAGTTTTGTGTCATTTTTCCTGAACAGGTTCATAGAGAGTCCTGAGATATTCTACCAGAAAAGATTTTGTCAGGCTGTGACTGGGGAGTTTCAGCCAGGTGAGCAACATACAAATTTTTAATTAATATCTACCACAACACAGTAAGACAAGAAATACAATAGTATTTAATAATGTTTTAATTCAAGCAGGTCTTACTGCTATTCAGCATAATTGGTAGATAAGATGTAAGAAACCTCTGTAAGAAGAAATGCTGTACTGTGCTCTTCATTAATCTCCATTTATGCCACTCAGACTTAAGTTCTTTGCTCTATAATAATCTGCATTTATATTTTACATTTCCAGAGTCAAGTTAAATTCTATCACGGATTCTAATTTTACAACATGTTTTGAAGAGAAAAACTATACATATAAATATATTCCTTCTGCTGAAAGGTCTGTTACAGTGAACTACCTCTCCATGGCAAAGAATTCAAAAATTGCTCAGAAGGTAAAGCAGTTTCTTCTCCTTTCCTCTTTGCTGTCCTCCCACATTTCCTTCCAGAATAAATCCTATGGAAAAAGTCTGAAAGTATTGAGAATTGAAACCTGATTTCAGTGACACAATGGGATTCATCTTCAGAAATCAATCTTCCACAGGAGATTTAATGAGACAAGTAATTGAATGCGGTCTTATTCAGGTTACAACATATGGGAAGGCCCAGAAGATTAGCAAACTGCCAGTGACCTGTTCAGGGATGTATTGGCCCAAGCTCAGAGAGAAATAAAAGCCAACATCACCTGGGCTTTTCTGGTAGAGAAATGGCAGCAAAGAACAAATGCAAGAAGCATTTCTCACTTTATCATTCATCCTGCTTCTAATCCTCTGCTGCTTTCTCTCCATTTTTCTGGTAGTAGGGAACTTTAAGAATACTTTATCCATCTGCAGTGACCCATATCCTCCAGGACCATGAATTCCACCAGTGCGTGATCACTGCAGCCCAGGCTGCCTCCAATCTTGATGGCACCAGCTAGCTCACTTGCATTGTTCACCACAGTTGTCCAGTTTTTAACCCCTGTGGTAGGGCTGTCAATTACCTGGCTGAGGAAGGTATCCACAGTGAATTACAGGAGTTTTCTGCATTGCCTACAGCCTTCTGTGCTGCCTTTCCATCAGATGTCAGAGTGGTTGAAGCCCCCCCAGCAGGATGAGAGCCTGAGAGTGCGACGACTCCTGTAGCTGGAGTAAGAAGGTTTCTTCAACAGGCTCACCTTGAATTCATAGTGAACCCAGGAAGCTCAGAAATTAGAGTTTCAGAGCTGTTTGAGGGACATCAGAGGGAAAAGGGGAAGATGCACAATATTTTAAAAAATATGAACTACTGTCATCCAGCAAACCATGACTCACAGCTTTGGGCACTGGGTATTCCTGGCTCACTGACACAGAGAGCTTCTTCTCCCTGAACCGAACAAAACCAGCTTGGGAAAGCAGTAAACATTCGACCAGAATGGTTAAATAGCTGGACCAAACATAGTGCATTTATGTTCAGAAAAGAGAGTACACAACAGAATGTCTGTCCTGTTCCTGACTTGACTCAACTCTCTGAAGGGAAGGAGGACCTTTGATTAAGGTGGTTAGGATCCAGGTGGGCTGAGACAAACTCACTTAAAGGTTGGTGTCATTCAACCACTAGTGCTGTTCTGTGGGATTAAACTGAGCACGTTTTTGGCTGTTCATATATCTAAATCAGATTAACTGAAAGAGAAAGAGAAAAAAAGGACAAATACTTTCTTTTCAAAAGTATTAACACCTTTTGCATTTAAAAAAAAAAATCTAAAATGCAGTCAACCTTGCAAAAGACTCCACAGAAACAGCAAAAAACTTTTTAAAACCTCTGATTATGAGAACTGGATACTTATTTCACAGTTAAAAGTAACTATTTTCTGAGACTGTTTTCAAATTGATCAAGTAGCATTTTATAATATATTGCTTATAATATGTGCTCCAAAGTAGCTATGTTCTTTTCATGTATCTAACTCAAATATAATTATATGAATAATTTAAAAGAAGAACGATTTTCAGTCTTAGTATACAGCCAAAACTGACACTTAATCAGCTTTATGGGTGATTTCAGAATAGATCACAGGATTTAAATGATAAGTGAACATAGTTTATTTATAACAATCAGGGAAACAAAAACGAATTTTCTCAAGAAAAAGTGTGCAAAAGTTTATAGAAAGCTGAGGGATAGGCATCCTGAATGTCTCTGTGGGTTCATTTCCTGAGTGCATCATAACATTTGAAATGAGAAAATGTTGAATTCAGAAATGTGCTGGCTCGGTGAATTAATGTTATGAGAGCATATACCATTCAATATGGAGAGACTTGGACCTCTAAGAGGTTGATTAGCAGACAAGGAGAGTGGCAAATTAAAACAGGATCAGAATCTAAACAAGAAGACAAACAGCCCATTAAAATCTGAAAGTTTTTTTGAAAACTATTTCCTTACAGTCAGGAAACTGATTAACTGAAATTTATCCAGAAAATAGTTTGTTTCCACAGGCAGAAGCTGTAGTTGATACTTATCCTGTTCAAGATTAGTAACCAAAAATATAATCCTTTGGCACAGTTTCTTTATCATTTCACCCATTAGCTGTTGAAGGTAATTGTTCGATTAGTAGTGCCAGATGGGATTCCAGTGGGGAATAGGAAGATAATTCTTCTTTTATTTATTTCTGCAAAGACGTGTGTGTGTGTTAGAATCATGATCCCTATTAAAACACACAGATGTCTTTGTATAGATTTGTCTCATTGGCAGAGTCTATCAGAATTTATATGTAGTTTGGACCAGTGATCCAGGCTGTTGTCTTCTACCTTTTCAGTGTTATCACTCCAGCTACTTGTCACCATCATTTTGAACCCAAATACAGAAACCCTTCTGTCGACCCTTCCCCCCTTCCCTGTTTGAGCTTTTACATCTTCTTTGAATTATTCATGTGGAATGAAATGTGGTGTTGAAAAAAAATAGTATTTTGGGAAAAAAGACACCCCATCTAGATGAAGGAAGAATAATTTTGAAATTTGGACACATGCAGAAACAAATGCATGGCCTTTTCTAGATGGAGCTGGATAATACCAGGGGAAAAAGATCTATCTTCAGAAAGTAATGTAAAATTTTTCAAACTAGCTATTGCTGGTTTTTTGTGAATAAACCACTATCACGATACAGAGCATGTTGTGATAGAGCAGAAAATTATCTGCAGCTATTTACTATAAAACATTAGTTTTTTCCTTAGCTTCTAAAGATTTCTAACATTTGAGATGTGTCCTTTCATGTTCAGTGCGACCAGGGGTGTCAGTACAGCTTTGGAGATGCCCTGATATACCTGAGATGCCCACAATATCCTGGGATTAGAAGCCATGCACCTGCCTGGAAAGAGGGCTCAGGACACCACAAGGCACCTCAGGTAGCACAAGAAACCCTTCTTTAGACAACTGATAAAAGTCTCTGCAGTCCTTGGGCAATGATGTGTGAATCACCCTTGAGCTGCCACTGGATGCTCACTGATAACAGCAATGAATTCTTTATGGTCATTTGAATTCCTGGCCGTTCATGCTCTGTTTGTAAAAATTACAATTTCTTTTGTGGTAATTCACTGAAAGTCACCGCCTGACAATGAATCCGCATTTTTTTTTTATGCAGGCATGCAAGCTGTCTCTTGAAAAAGGCCGTGAATTTCTCCATCTAATCCAAATGATTTTAATAATTACCTCTCACTCAACTTTTTGTATTTAATTTATATTTTAGCTTCAACTTCATGTCAATCAAGTGTTTCCGTCAAAGAGAAAATATCTTGCTAGGAAGAGACTGTTTTTTCCTCTTCCTCAAGCTGTAATGTTCTTTAGGTATTTCCATTATCTGATATTCTGCAGCTAATGTTCATTTACATATCTGCAGAGATGCTGGTAGGGAATTCAACAGAGCTTGCAGTTAAGCCATATATTTCCTTCAATCAAGATGGAAAGGAAATTGCTTGTGGGATAAGGTCTATTGCCGATCCTCAGAACTATGCCAAATACATGCTGAAAGTAAATGGTCACCTAATTTTGATGTATTCCCTCATTTGTGATATCCGATGCTCTGCTCAAAGCAGCCTGGAAAGGTTAGAGGCCACCTGTCAAGTAAAGAGAGCAATAATTGCTGCTGTATTACACTAAAGGAGCCACTGGGGCTGAGTTCTGTATGTGCATGGCAAGTCAGGTGCCTCCCTGGCGTAGCTCAGCTGGCATGTTCATTGGCAGAGGGGAATTTTTCATCTGCCATCCATGATGATAATCGCAGATGGGGAAATTTGTGTTACTAATAAAGAAATTATAAGAGGAATATATGCCATTTATTAAAAGTGTCAGTTTAAAAGGCAGCAGATATTACAGTAATACATCACTTCTTGACCCCAAAGTCTATTACTGTGCATGCTAAGAAAAGACATTTCTATTCCTGCAGGCTTTCATAGCACTGTGCCATTGATTTAACATTAAATATGATTAGTTAGCATTTTGCTTGTTTCATATGGCTTGCTGCCAAAAAAATTTTAATTTTTGTGCTTAAAGTGGAGCAAATCAAACGCCCACCACACATTCTGAAAGACCAGCTCAATTTCTTAACCCGTATATAAGAATCCCTTCATTTTTATTTTTATGCTAGGTTATTCTAGCTTTAAATTTATGTTAAAAGTGTAAGGGAACAATTGCATTCTCTCTCTTGGCTCTCAGAAAAGGGCTGTATAGTGGGGTCTAGAGAGATAGCCCCAGTCTTTCAACTTCATGTGTTGATTTTGCAGCATAGTGAATAAGGAAGGGTTATTTTGATTTGGTCCCAAAAGAGACATGGTGTCTACAGTAATAACAGGCAACACAATTTTTAACAGACAAAGCAGGTAATTTTTTCCAAAGTGATTTATGCCCCTGTGTATGTCTCAGGTAGTGGATTCAGCTGTTTGTGATCCCAGACATAAGTTTTATATCTCCAGTGCATAGATAAGCTCCTCCACCTTACCTGCTGGACAGCCTTTGAACCATCTCATTGTTGGCCACAGTGATGCAGTGACTGTTTGGCTTGTTTGTGGATGCCTGTTCTGTGGAAAACATCCCTGAAAAATCTTATAAATGGATAGGCCCATTCCCTCACGTGATTATTGATATCCTGAGAACAAAAGAGCTTACAGATCTTGAAATTAATGTTGGAGAAAGCAGCACTGAAATAAATTAAAAAAACCCATCCCTGATAGATTTTGCTATCAGTAAATTGTTATTTTGAGCAAACCCTCCATCAGCCAGAGCTTTCATTTCAAGGTGATAGTCAGGATTTGATGTGAATCCATCTAGCCCAGGAATATGACATATACCTAATTTTGAGGATAAGATGATCTTTGGGAAGGGGATTGTGATATTAGGTATAACACTCCTTGACTTTGGGTGAGTTTTCTACAGCCAGGGTGAGAGGAAACAAAACAAAGTAGAAAAAAAGTAGTTGTGTATTTGTGCATGTGTTTATGTATGTATAAGATGGGTTTACTTCTCTGTTTGACTTTAAAGTTAGCTCTGTGTCTTGCTACAGATTCTGCACCAGATTTCTCTCCTTAATTTTGTGCTTTTTGGTGCTTATATTGGTCTTGGACACTGCAAAATAGTTATAAAAACCTCCTAGCCAGATTTAATTCCAAATGGATCTTGGCCTTGTTGCATTTTTATGTACTCTGGCAACATCCCTATATATTCATCCCAAGTGGCCTGTCCCTGCCTCCACCTCATTTGTAACTCCTGCTTATGTCTGAGTTTTGACAGGAGTTCCTTGTTCAGCTGTGTAAGTGTCCTGTCCCTTTGGGTCACTTTCTTGCCCATGGGGATGCACCATTCTGAACTTCTATATAACAATTGTTTCTAGCTTTCCAAAACATGAAGGTGGGGTAAGAGTAGCAGAAGCTAAGACAGAAGCCAAAAAAATATATTATGTATTTCATTAGCAGATATTAAAACTTCACTGATATTATTGGTGCATCTTGTTTCATATTCTGGTAAATCACTGTTTTTTCTCACAGACACATATGTAAATATGAAACTAACCAGATTATCTGGTATTTTGTTTTAAAGTTTTTATGCACAATGTGCAGTGGAACGTGCTGACCATGAGTGTGGCTCTGACATTCACACTGTGCAAAAACATGACAAGCTATTGCATCCCTCACCATCTCAGCCTGCTTTGTCTTTAAAATGATGGTGATAATCCTCCTTCCCATTCTGAGCCTTTCTGATTTAGGCAGTAAGATCTTTTTGAATATAGACTACCCATTAATTTGTGTTTGTTCAACACTGCCACCTCTACTGAGACCTATAGAGACTGCCACATTTCTAATACACAATGATAATGAGACAACATATACTAGGCTTGTGCTGACAAATACATACCTTCATTCTTATTCCTTAGAGGTAATGCAGCTTATTATGTGTTCATCATGCCAAAAGCACAACTGAAATATGATTCACCCCAGAATTATATAGATAAAACCTTTACATCAGTCTTCACAAGGTCATATGTTTTAGGAAGATAGATAGAAAAGCTTCTGTTTTTCTTTTAGAATTTGTCATGACAGTTTATGAGTTAAATCCTATATTGTATGAAATCTTTTCCTGTGAAGTGGGCAGTAAAGAACCAGGCAGGTGGCATTTTACAGACTTACAGGATTCAGCAGCTGAGCCTACAGTCAAATGAGAGATGAGAGTAGCAAAAAGGCCTGCTCTTCTTTGGCAGTATTATAAATGGATAGAGTTACTGTCTACATGTGAAATTTCTTTAAATCCAGGGAGCAAATCAGATTAGAGGCTAGCATAATTCTTTCTGGATGAAATCACATTCTGTCCATAGAAATTCTATGTGATGGATTTTTATTGCTAAATGCTGCTGTATGGAGACATTCAGCACTGATGCCATTTTAGGGGAGGCATTTGAAGGCAAAAGCATTAGAGGATGGTCTTGGGCTGATATAGCCCACCCAGGATCAGTCTGTTCTTTTCAAAACTGCTTCTCATGTACAAGATGAAAGGGTAGGGAAAAGAAAAAAGACAATGAAGCTTCAAGAATAATTCTACTTAATAACAACTCAAGCAAAACAATCATCTTAAAGGATTTTTTTGTTTATTTGTTTTTCCCATGGGAGAAAGTGAAAAAAACAGGCTGAGTTGTCAGGACAGTAAGTTGGAAAGCTTAGACAGACTTTGGAGAAGCAAGGCATGGACAACTTTTGCCCTCTATGAAAAGGATTTTTTTTTTTAACATTACTCATTATTCTCTGTTAATTAGGAAGAAAATGGTCTTGGATTTTGCTAAAAAATTGTCCTAGACATATGAGCTGCTCAGATAGAAAATTTCTAATTAAATTATTATAAAATTACAGTAATTTAAAAATATGTTAAAAACTTTGTTTAATCTAATCCAAAAATCTTCACCTCATGCAAATATTCCATATGATGTCAGTAATTTTTTTTATTGTATCTTTAACCAAGATGTTAAAATTATTTAGAGCAGGGTTTGTCTTGTTCTTACTGGCCTATATAATACAAAATACAACAGATGTTTTATAATGTCAATAGGTCATAAGAATATGAATGTCCAAGCTTTATATACATATGGATCTCTTCTGTTCCTCCTTTGGTTTATATGTCTAGCTAAAAAATGAATATGCTTTGGAAAAATGGCAGGAGATAAGAACAGAAAATGGACTAAACTTCTCTTCTTGTGCCAGTCCTGCATTTTTATCTTATTTCCCCCTAGAGAACAGCAAGGATGATTCATCAAGGACAAGTCAGTATAATCAGAGAAAGTATCAGCTGTAAATAACTATACTTATAAACACCTTCATATATCTGCCTTTATTTGTGAGTTTTTCTCCTCCAAATTTGCAGGGTTAAGGAAAACAGAAATGCTTCAGAATAGCACTCACACGTTTTCCATTACTAGAGCTGTGAAAATTTGTTGACAAAAATATTTTAGGAAAAGAAGAACATTCTTCTGAAATGAAAACACATCTCCTGTAGAAATTTCTATATGGGCTGGAAATAAGTGTTTTCTGATGAAAAATGCAAACTTAGATTTAATGAAAAGGTTTTTAAAATAGGAGAGTTTAAATTTTATGCAATAAATGTTAAGTATTTCTAATGGAAAATGCTTTGTTCAAATTTTAGCATGGTATCTCTGGTGCTTTTAAGGAAGATTCTGTCTCCAAACTGGTCTTGTACTTTATCATAGACATTTGTCCCTAAAAGGAACTGTGCAATGGAAGTTAAGTAAACAGCAGCTATTTTATCAAAGATGTTCAGAGATGACCTATACCCTGCTTTCTTGTGTGAAAAATGCCTGCTCATTTTTAAATAACAACGTGAAACAAATTTAAAAAATCATCTTTCAGTCACATCTATGAGCTTGCACCTGAAGCAGAAATCATTACAGACCTGATTTTGCAGCTCATATTCACAAGAGTGATCCCACAAATGTAAATAAAGACTACAGGATTAACACGCATCTGAGGAGAAAGAATGTTTCTAATGAGCTGTGCTGTGGCCACTCAGAGTGATAAGTAAATCTCTGCTGGATACAGCGATGCTTTCCATTGCCTTCCTTTGCATTACACAAAACCCTAATTCCCACTGTACTTATATTTCAGTCATCATTTGCAAGTTATATGGCTACATTTTCATCTATGCTCTCCTTTCAGCAGTTAAAATCAGCAAGGGAAGTGATCTCTCAAGATGTCTTAAATTACAGCCCCCTTAGCAGCCATCTTGCTATATTTTAGACATTTAAATGAAGGATGATTTTGTTTATTAGTGCATGCAGGCAGCTAAAATGGAAAAAGAAGGAGAAGATGGATGTGCCAGTCCACCATGGCCAGCTGCACAAGATAGAGTTAAGCAGCTGCTTGTTTCTGCTTAGCAAAAGCCACTGTGGAACCCAGGAAGCACAAAGGGCTTTTCACTGGGAAAAACATATGTGATGAGTTAAGTGCCACGGATGACAAGGATCGTTCCTAAGAATTGCATCTTTCCTTCCAAGGAGATGGCAGGTGAACTTCTGAGACTGTTTCCTTGATTTCTCTCCTTCACCACAAAGGAAAAAGTAAAACAAAATAGGAAGAAAACACAACAAGAGAATGAGAGAGTCACTTCCTTACTGTTTTGTTCAGTTTCTCCTTCCATAAACTAATATTGACAAGGCTGATTCATATGGCATGTGCCACTAGAAGCACCTCTGATGCTTTGCTACTGAAGGCTCATTTAAACCTTAAAATGTGCATGTATGCTGAAAGGCATATTTCTTGTCAGTAGAACTAAATATATAAATATGTATATGAAATACATAAACGAAATCCTCTGCTAAGGGGAAAAAAAAAGTGAACTTTGACTTGGTGGGGACTTGCTGTAATTACAAGATTGTCATTAAGATTTTATGGTATTTGATCTACACCAGTTTTCTCTATTGTTAGAGAAGTCGGCACTTGTAGACCTGAGTGAAGGCCACCCTACCTGAGCTGTGTACTCTTCCTTTCTCCTTTTAAAGCCTCAAGGTTGCACATGGCATGGATGATTTGTTGATTTCAACTTCTCTTAATTTAGTCAATGTCTGTGCCTCACTAGCTCTGAAGTCAACCGTGACAGTGGATACAACAACCAGTTTCAGCTAGCACATTTCCCAGTTCTCCTCTTTGTAAAGTATTCATGTAATGCCTCAGCTCTTTCACCACTCTCTGGGACTTCAGTTCCCACTCACTCTTGCAATGCTGCAACTTCTTTGGTTCCTCACTCACTCTCACAAGAGCACCAAACACCTTTTCAATCTTCTGACTTTTCTGCCCATCAATTAAAATTACTTTCTTGCTGGAGCAGCTGTACATTGTCAAAGTTTATGTCAATGCAGATGACAGCCTTTTGCTGACTCAGCTGGGGGAATCGTGGGTTTGTACATTGTGTTGAGTTGGGAAAAATCACTTCAAATCAGCACCAGAGTTTTTCAGTGATTTAAGTGAGTTAAGCATTTTCTAGTAGCTTACAAGGTATTATAAAAGACAAAAAATGTCTACCTCTTCCAAAACCTCGATAAAAATGTCTCTGTGCTGTTCATCTGAAAACACAATAATCTGTGCCATATTTTAAAATTCCTTTTCTGTATAGTACTGAATAAGTGGAAGAACACAAGACTGCATGAGTATGAAGCTGACATGAGCAACTTGCAGTGGCTCACTCACACTTCTCAATGGCAGTTGTTTCAACAGATACTATTTACCAGACCCCTGTATTACACCAGAAAACAACCTTTCTCAGAAAGGTCTAGTACTGATCTTTTCATACTTTTCTTCTAATAATTCATCGGACTTGTGTTTTTGAGCAGGAGATAAAAATTAACTTCTGTCCAACAGAAATAGAGATTTTATGCAGAATATAAGCATAAAGAAGAATGTGGTAGAAAAGATTTCGTTCAGAAAGAGCATGTCACAGTAATGTACAAGGCAGAATTTCTGTTGCAATAGGACAAGGGATTAATATCCATGAGGAGAATAATTACTACCCATGCAACTCTAGAGATAAATTAGTAACAGCAATTACCTCAAGGGAGTGTGACTTGCACATTGCTTTAGACTCAGTTTAGCCATGTATTTCCAGTCTTATGACATTGCAGTAGTCACACTTAAAAGCACATTAAAACATCTGCTGTCGTTGCTGGTGCCTCTCTCAGTTCCATCTAGCTCATCAAAAATTAGCCCAGTGTTTAGAGAACTTGCTTATGCCCCATATGGATCTTGCCCACCATATCACTAACAACATCTGAGGATTTTAATAGTACACTTGTGGTCTTTTTCATAACTTCATGTTTATTTCTTCTCTCCTCTTGGAGAGAAAAAGTTATAGAGGTGAACTTACACCTATTTAATTCCTGTGTGCATGAGAACATTCATAAATAATGGAAAAGCCTTTTGCTTTTCTTTTCCCTCCATGAGGAAGACCTATAGCGCTTCAAGTCCACCATTTTGATTTTTACATTGTTTTCCATATTTTTGCTTTCTTTCACTCCTGCACCCTTCCATTCACACAAGAATGCAACTAAATAGCAAGTTGCCTGTGGGCCTGGAGCAGTAATAGAGAGAAGTGAGGGTGAGCTCAGGATCTTCATGCTGTCGAATACAACTGTGTCTATCCTGTGCCTGATTATTTCTGGATTCATTTTCCCTGCATTCTTTAGGTAGCTGATGTAAGTAAAGGCAGATAGAAGTGTTAATTCATTGCAGTGACTGATGCATTTGGAAGCTCCTGTAACCACTCAGTAGCCATAGGCTCACATCTAGCCAACCCAACTCCATTCTCATCCTTTCATTTCCCTGAATGAAAGGCAGACATCTCTCCTGTTCTGCTTTCTTCAGTAACAGGCAAAAATGGTGTTGCTCATGTTCTTATTGTCTTCTTAGATAAGATACCCCAGCTTCTTCTGGAAAAGAAAAGACAGAGAAAGAATTCTTCACATAAAAACTTGAACGGTTACCTCCAATATATAAAGCAAAGCCTTGCAGCCTATGTCAGTGGAAGGAAAGCACCTTCACGCATTGCAGTGAATGTCATGAAGTAAGTTTTCCTTTGTTGGCCTTCCATTATCTGTGACATCTTTGGTGCATGCAGAAGGCAGCTTTGGGAGGGTACACAATTTCACAGCGCCAGACTGCCCTGCGACTCCGTAGGAAATTCAGTGGCAACAGGGAGATCATCTGCACCCTTGTGAAAGCCCTGCCTTCTGGGATGGCCCCACGTGTGGGTCACGGTGCAGTCCTCATACCTGTCACTCAAGGGCAGTGTAGACTTAGCATTAGCAAACAGGAATAAATAATATTTACAAGCCATACAAAGAATCACAGAATGCAGAAGATTGGTAGAGGCACTGCATTCCTAAAATACCTAACTAGGTACATCAGTGGAAGCAGAAAGTGGAGAAACATTTAAATTTATAAGAGAAATGCCAAGTAAGTGAGAGGTCAGTAGCACAGCCACTTCCTGAGATATTAACCTGACATGACTAAATTGACACTCACTTTTCAGATTAAGGGCTTAATGGAAATAGCAAATGGCACAACTTTAATCTTGACTTGAGACAAGGATAGTGATGAAACCAGGAACTGGATGAGACTTAACCCATTCTTCGAGTTGTCTTAAAACTGTAATCTCAAAATCCTCTTTAGATGATGGAGTTTGTAAGGCTGGATATAGTAATTTCTAATGGAATTTTACAAGCCATTAGGAATGCATATATCTCAAGAGAATGCCACATGTCACAGCCTTTTTCCAGGCTGAAAAGTACTTGGGATTATTGTTATTTTGGCCATCTTTCTCATTTTATCTCCTTGTCCTAAAATGTAATCGGTTTCTGATCTTTGCTCTGTGGGTTCTTTATTCCTCTTGGTACCAAAATGTCACATTATAGAAAAGAATGGTCTGTTCGGGTCTGTTCTGTTCCACTCCTCTGAGCACTCAGAGCTTGATTAACATTCTGCAAAAGCAATGAGACTCTTCCCAATGACTCGGATGGGAGCTGAGCTGGGACCTAAATCATTACAGAGCCACAACACCAAATTCCGTGGGACAATGGTAAATGTTCCTGATTCTTTCACACCCTGAAGCTCTTGATCCAGAGAACAAATAATACTAAAATACTGAGAATCTTGAAGGCTTTTTCAGAAAGATTTGTGTTTTGTCCTTTTCCCTGAAGACAATGACAAACACTGTCACATAATCTCCCGTCCTGCAAGTTTTCAAGGTGTAGATATCTTGCTTCCTGTTCTTAAAGAGTTTACTTCCTCTTTAGTTTAAGCAAATTCATTCTGCAGCTACATTTTGCTCTCACATTCAGCTCTGCCCTGGCTTTGGGGTTCTTTCACCCTTTAATGCTGCCCAGGGCTAAGCACCTGCATGCAAGAAAGCTAAAGTAATCAGCTTCAAAGTATACCTTCATGGTGTCTGCACAAATCTGTCATTTGCCACACCAATTTGTTTTCCTATCTCAAGTTCTTATTTCAATTTTCATCAGACAAAAACTTTGTCAAGCTTAATTTATGGGTGAAGAAATGACGGGCAAAGAAAAGCTTTGAAACAATAATAAAAAGATTAATAATAGTATTTAAAAAATAACATTACAGCTTCAAGCACAGAACACCAGCTGTTGGTTGATAATATAAGTAGAAAGTTTCAGTAGCTCTGAACAAGGAAAAAATAAAAAGCTTCCCAATGAAGATATCAAAAGATAATTAAATTTTATTTTAGATATCTAAGTGGTACATGTCTGTCAGGGTGAATTGGCAGTGGGAGCAGTGTAATCGTTGAATTAACAGCTTTAATGAAGAATAAGAGCGGATTCATTCTGTTAGATCTGGAAAACTCAAAAGGATTTGTAATGGGACAGACCCATTTCATACTTATGCTTCTGAACCAGTAAAGTCTTCCTGGCATTGTATCAGCAACAGCCTGTCAAGGAACAGAATGGAAGCCTCATTGTATACTTCATGCACAAGAACACTGACACAAAATCTCATGCTAAGTTTTAAGTTACTATAAATGCTTTCTGGTTTTAGATGTGCCTAAATTTCAGGAGCATGCATAAAATAATAGCTATGTTGTCTCTCTTGTTTTGTAGGGAATTAAAAACATCCTTAAGCTAAACTCTGTGGCTGGAAAATGAGGCTGTTTTTCTGTCTTTTGGTTTAGCTTGTGGGAAGTTTTCTTCATAAAAATATCTAAAAATATATGTGTTCCACAAATCTTGTTTCCAAGCTCCTTGACATCCTATGGAAAGATTCATCTTGTTTTTAGCACACTAGCATAATATGTTCAAAATCTGTATTCTAGCTAAAGAGCATGATGTCATATAAAAAAGAAGAAAAGACGTCTTCAGTCATTTTCTTTTTGGCCTTTTTACCTGTGATATTCAGACAATGTGTCTAAAATGCTGGATTATTTTCTTGGTAGAAAATATATTTCTAATAGCTTTCTTTGGGAACACATTTTTCATATCTTCCTTTTCTAAAGCTTAAAACATCCTTCCATACCCTAAGGACAAAGAAGAAAACATTCTTTATTATTGGCATGGGAAATAGTGATGGTTGTTTACATACTGTAATACAGATAAGGGAGCACACTTGACTAAAGTGTAAGATCTGTGAAATAAAGAATTCTCTCCCGAATCACCTGTATTTTCCTTACTGTCATCATTTATTCCTTGATGCTTTTTCTTTTACTTAATATCAAACTTGCCAAACTAATCAAAATTTATTTATCTACAGAGAAACAAAGTCAAATCTTATGCAAATCAATGCAATAAGGGTATACCCACTATTTACTTCAGAACTGAACCTCTGATGGATTCAATGGAGCTCTTTACCTTTTTGTGTCTTGTGTGTCACTAAATGCATCTGCAAAGAAGTTTTTGCAAATGATTGGCCATTGTGTTTTCGTTTGCTCTGTTAACATGGGTATCTAAACTGCCAGATTATTTCCCAGCTGCTCCAGATGACATCTCTGCTGGAAAGGTGTTTGTTGAGTACAATGGAAATAACTAAAGAGAAAGAAATATAGCAATCAGGTTTCTGATTGAAGTACCATGCACAGCCAAACTACCACCTTACCATTCGTGTGTAAGGCTTCTGCTAAATCTGGGTTTCAATGATTGTGTTTTCTTATTATTTTCCTTTGGGAAAACAGAAATGCATCTTTTTGAAAATTTCTAAATACACTTGACAAACAATTGTTGAACTACATGCCAAATCTTTAGGGATTTAATGATCTACATTATAAGCGGCTCACTGAGGACATAATTCCACACAGCTCTTTTTACACTCTCAAAAAAGAAGGAGTTTTGGCTTTAGGCAAAATGAACACACTAAGCTCTTCATTTCATAGCAATATTAAAAAATACATTATTAAGTAAAATCTTATTTATAGGAATTTGAACATGTTGCTTTCTTAATACAAAATAACAGTTGTAGCACAGTCTTACTTGGTGACCCGCCAGTCCTGACAAGCCTGCACATGGGTCTAAGACACATATCAGGTACACCATCTTTGCCAGAAACTATCTAAATGGTGTCTTATAGTCATATTCATTCTCAGCCTCCTATCCCAGGCTATTTTCGTGTTGTTCCTTCAAACATGATTAAACTCAGCTCACCAGTGCTAGACCTCTGCCATGGTACCAAAAAGCATTTTCCAAATACTGACTGGCTGTGTGCCTCTCCTGCATCACACTAGGATGCCATGGTGGTATCTCAGTGCAGGTGCACAGAGTACACCTCCCTTTTACTTCAGAGGTTTTGCATTCCTGCAGGTTTACACAGGAAGCACCAAGATTTACCAAGGGGAAATCACACCTGAAAAACCTGACTCCTCACCTTGGTGTATCAAAAGGAATTCCACAGAACACAAACCCTTCAACAACCAAATCTCCACAGAAGCCCAAATCAATCTAGATTTTACATATTTACCTGTGCCTGTTAGTACTAATTAAATGTAGGGATGACTACTTGCAACCAGAAATAATTCTCTTGCAATTCTTTATGATAATTTAAAAAATTGAAAGACGGGTTTTTCTTATGATTCCTGGCATTATTCTGTCTTCTTTCAAAGCTGGAAATGTTGGTTTCTAAGAGAGCTGGTACTGCACTGGTTTGATGAGGCAGTTATTGAATAGAGCATGGCAAATCTCACAACAGAAAATACAGGCATGACATATCTCAAAGGAGAAGGTATAAAAGCTGCCTGCAGACAGCCCCAAAATTAGAAACAGTGGATATACCACTCATGCTTCAGCAATTAAGCAATATCATAGACCATGGTCCAATTGCTCCAACCCAGAAATCTTTCTGAAAATATTACAGTGAAAGAAAAAGTATTTTGCAAAGGAAAAATGCAACAAATAAACACTTTTTCATTGAAAGTGACACACCAAACAATTATTTCATGGAGACATTACACAAAGCCATCAATTAGTATTTCATAAGGCATTATGCATAATGTGAACAATCCTTCAGTTGCAAATTTGAGGGGCATTTATTTAATATTGGTCAAAAGGAAAATATGCAATTTAGTAAGTAATAATGATATTCAAGGAAGAGTGGTTTTAGATGTGGTACACTGGAAATAATTGTACTAGATTAATTGGTATTTGCCAGTGATACTGAATATCCTCAGAATTCAAATTGTTGAAGTCTATTCAAATCAGATGATCCATATAATATATTGAAGTCTATTAAAGTCAAGTGACCAGTAGAATACTGAGATTCTGAAGAAGAAGATATGGAAAATACTCAGAAAAACAATTAGCATATTTTGCTGTGTAAAAAATGTGTTTACTTGTTGGTTGAAGTGGAGTTTATGCAGATATAGTAGGAGAAAGTCACCCGTAAAGTTAGCTGGGTTACATGATTGACAGCCTAACTCAATGAACTTTTTGGCTGAAATGATCCTGTGAGACTTGGCAACTTCTCTCATCTAATTTTGACACATGACATACCAGCATCAAGAGTAGAGCATAGGAGTTTCCAGCACAGAGTTGGAAACTTTTGGCTCCCCACTCAGAAAACAAGAATTTCAGGATATGATCCAGAAGTCATTGAAGTGAATAGGAATCTGACTTAGACCCATTTAGAGGACTCCCACCAAAATTTGTCCAACTTTAGTAAAGCCATAAGCAATGTGTGATCCATAGCAGCTAAACTTTCATCAGGTCAATTTTGTCACCTCTTTATATTTTCCCTGTAAATGTTTGTGCAATGCTGGCCATCTTTTTCCAGGACATATCTGAAATTTTCTTTTTCGAGAATTTCTCCATTGTCCCTGCCTCTTGTCTCAATTAATACAAATGGAACAGACCATTTATTAACTATAAGACTGACAAGAGGACCTCTTATATATAAAAATAGGGAAATGAAATATTTTATTTTAATCGATTATGAAGATCAATGTTTCTGAATCTTTACACCTAACTGAACAGTACATGAACCAGAAAAAACCTAATTAGCAATAAAATATTTTTATAAGCTTTAAAAGTCAATGAAAAGGGTATTCAAATATCTTACAAATATATTAGTAAATAAGTGTACAATAATAATATCTTTTCGAGATTGTGTTTGAAACACTTGTAAGAAGTAAAATGTAGCTTCTAGTTTAAAAATCCCAGTCAAAACAATCAGGGATTGACAACTCGTATATCTACAGCAGGAAAGCAACATCAGATTCCCCACTTTCTGCTATCTGCAAGCAGAGTTTTTGCTTGATGAGGTATTACTGACCAGGCTGCAATAAAATGACAGGCTGTTTTGGGCTTCAGAACCAGCAGATCCCAGTGACACTTAATAAGAACAAAATCTTTGAAATTGCAGTGGTACAACTGTAATTTAAAATTTCATCATGTTTTTTAAAATAATTTCAAAATATATCACCAGTCAAGAACAGAAAGATTGGACATGCATGAAAAATACTGATTTGGGATGTAGAAAAGTAGAGCAATTTTTACCACCAAACTCCTATGTGACCTCGAGAAATGTGTTTAATCTTTCTGCACTTCCTTTTTCCATATATAAAGGGAGTGTGGAAAAGGAAGCCAAAGAACAAAATTTTTCATGATCTCAAAGGATTCACTTTTTATAATGATAGAAGCTACTTAGAAGGCTGGCATCCATCATACCTATTTCTTAACAAAAATAACCCAACAAAATCCAGACAGATTCAAAATATAGATGAACAAGGGTTGGTCAAAAGATTCCCTCAAAATTATGTTCACCTTTTAAATGCAAACTCATTTAAATCTAAGATTTTCTTTAGATCCACTATCAGTGTAGCAGTCCATAACAAAATTTATATCTTGGATTTTCTGCTCCATTCAGGAGGGCTGAGGTCATGTTTTGCATCTGATTTCTTTTTTAAAGAGTGAAAACAAGAAGGGAGGGGCATTGCAGTCTTCCAAAAACACCTTACTAGATATTCCAACAAACAAAATATATTTCCAAATCAAAATCGTGATTCAGTGTAGCAAAGCAAACTGCTCAGTTGGTCCTTAATCAATAGTTGTTGTTGTTGGACTTGTTTTGTACACTTTTCACTTGACAGCAGAGTCTGTTTTCAGGATCTAAGTAGGGAAAATATATACTTCTGGTTCTTGTGGTTCTCTGGCAATGGAATGAATAAATATAAGGAATAAGACTGGCCACTACATAGTCAAAAAGATTAATCAACGACTAGCCAATGTGCAGAATTAAAAGTACACACCAAGTGTACTATTGAAAAAAAAAAAAAAGAGGGCTGAAAAAGTACATTTTAAAAACCTGTGTGAGATTCTTCAGTGTATTTGAGTCCTAAAGTGAGGTAATAATCTCTGCAGCCAGGAAAGAGTTTCTGATTTTGCAAGCCAAGATTAAAAAATCTGCAACAAAGAAAGATATCCAGCAGTGTTCCAGCTAAGCTCATAAAAGAAGTTCAGGATTGCACAGCAACATGAGCTGGGACTCTCTAAGAACAAGCAATGAGTGCAAAGAGTGAAAATGAACATACCTCACTCCAGCTTGGAGGGTGAAATGGGTTGGAACATTGTAATTTATGTACCTGCTGAGCCCATACCAGCACAGCAATACAAAAAAAAATTATCCATTGGCAGTGCACCAACAGCTCAGCCTTTCAGGTCACTTCTTTCACTACTCCTGGCAGGGGTTAGATGATTTCAAAAGAGGTAAAGAAATGGATTTGCAACAAAAACAGTAACCATCAATGTGTTTTGAGGACCTTACTTACTCCTTTTTCTTTCAGTAAAGTCTATGTTTTTAATTATAATAAGTTATCTAAGTGTGCTCCTCTTTGGAGATGAGAACAAAAGGATTTTCATAAATAAGCTCTAAAATGTAGTTATACAAATATGTACATACAAAAGGCAAGGATTTTATTGCCTGATACACTGCACAGTCACCTCTGTGTATGTCAAGCACTGGAAGCACCCATATAGGGCATATTTTGCTGCTGGGGGCATACAGCTCCATGCTGTGGACATTGCATGTGTCTGTATTTGGAGAAGGGCGCTGAAATGAAATACACACAGCACTGAAGGTGTCCTCCAGGTTCCATGGATTACATTTTTTAGGTACTTGGTGGCAGTTTTAGCAATCAGCCACACAGGTTCATTCAGCTCCTGGTGAATTATGCAAGCCCTCCCTGTTTTGTTAAAGAGCAAGCATTCCCCTCCTGCTGCCTCCCAAGGAGCTCTCAGCTGGTTTCTGCAGAGCATGCCAGTTCCTGGGAAGGATAGCCCTGGGAAGAATGCCTCCTCCAGTCCTTTGCAGCTGGAAGTGGGCAGTCACTGTGGGCCTGGTGGGCACTGAGGGTGCTTTGGCCCCAGTGGATAAGGCTCTCAGAGAGGCCTGATCTTACCACACCTCACCTTAGAATCAGTTCGGATTTTTCTTTGCTACTCTGTTTGGAAACATCATCATTCTGATGGTCAGAAGCTCTCTCACACCAGACGAAGTTTATCAGAACCACTTTTGTAATCTCTTGTTTCTGTATCAGTATCATCCTTTAGCTTAGACGGTGCCTTCCCTACTACGCTGTTCCCAACAATGAAGTTGTAGCCAGTAACCGTATCTCAGGTCTTCATTAATTCTGTGATGCCATATAATTCAAATCTGTTGGTATCTGCCCCTACTTGTTGAGAACTGTTGAGCATGTTGTGAATGAAAACATTTGATATTTACTTAGAAATTTATTTAAAATACCTATGGCCAAAAAATCTCAACATTGAAAGTGAATGCAGATGTTTTCAGAGAACTCTGTAGAAGATCACATCTTGAAAATATACCACAAGAAGGCTTTATATAATGCATAATTATGGGTAGTATTTTTTCTTTTCTTATCAAAAGTAGTTACTCCTCTTGCTGATGGTGGAAAAGCAGCACCATACCCTTGCAGATAGAAAAACCGGGTTAGTCCATCCCCTTCTTGAGATCCTGTGGCTATTGAACATCTCATGTCTTTCAGCAACTGGAATTGTTTCTGCTGTTTTGATCTCTATGGTTCAAGTGCTACTAAAAACATATGTATAACATCTGATGCCTTTCTCTATTAGTGAATTGAAGTAGGAATGCCCAATAAAACTTCAGTATTGATAAAGTTAGGGGGACCCTGCAATTTTTTAGCAGGTCATTGATAGTTTAAATGACAGATCAAAACAGAAAGAACAGGTGAAATGTCATAATTCATGTTCATAAAGTCAGTGGGATAATGTGCTGAAGTTTGTGATTTCAGCAAACTTCCGTTTTTGAAGAATTGAGCCAATGAAGTGGATAATTCGGTTTAGCCCAGAATATCCAGAAGAAACTACAGAGGAAATCTAACCCAACACCAAAACACAAGTATTCAAATCATAATTTAATCATGTAACTAGAGCTGGCAACATTTTTATGCCTCACAAACCCTGCGGATGGGGGACTTACACAACCTGGTGCTAGCAAGGACCAGGACAGCAAGTACACGGTTTGCACCAGCCAGGAGGAAAGAAAGCAGCCATTGGGGAGCAGCAATGTGTGCATCTTGTCAGAGAGATCTTCCCCCCACTTCTGGCCTAGACTCTGCTTAGGCTGCAGCCTTCCATGTAGCTAAAGTCTCTTTGGTCTGAGTTCCCTTTTCCCAGCATATATGGAATTTATCCTTCAGCCTTGCTGAGCACACAACACAGCTATGAGCTGAGGAGCCATAGCAAACTGCAGAGCACTGGCTCTGAGCTCCTCCAAACAACACATGCTGCTCAGGCAAGGGGAGTTTTCTCTGCTTACTTACCTTTTAATCAGATGTCAAGATTTTCATCTATGTAAAAATATGCGTAACAGCTCCAAATCAATCAGTAGCAAGTACGTATGACACATTTAGTAGTTATGACTGCTGTTAAAGTGAAGAAAATCCAAGAGGTCGTTCCGCAGCACAGGAGTGATGGCTATGCAGAACTCCAGCTCTGAAAATCAGGCTGTAAAATGGAAAATTGATTAAAAATGTAGGATATACTGCTCTGGTTATTGAAAGCAATATAAAAAAGCTGCAGTATATCTGTTTATAACTGTTTCTGTATCACGGGGGGTCCCCCTCATGGTTTATATTTGTGGTGTTGGAGAATCAGTTTAAAATATGTATTTTTTCACTCTGTAAGAGAACATTTTCGTCTTGCACTATTTTTACTGCACTAAGTGACCATTAGGTGTTTAAAGTCCCTTTTACCAAGATGTGATAGAAGCCCACCAGTGGTCACTGACCCATCCAGCTGGAGTAAGAACTAAGACAGTTTAGAACTTGCACTTCTTTCCTTGGGAGTGATGCAAGCACTGACCCCTCTGGCATTTAGTTCTTGCACGAACTGGGTGCCCCCTCACCTTCTCAAGAAGAAAGATTCACATGGTTTCATTTACGGGAAGCATCCTTACAAGGATTCACTGAAATGATGGGTACAAAATCTGATTGATATGTCTTGTGAGTACAGCCGGGAAACACTTCCTCAAAGTAATAGTCAACAGAGAGTTAACCTTCTCCTCCTTCCTCTGTCAGGGGTTTTCCTACCCTCAGTTAAAAGAGGATGGCATGTACACTTGATTTATGATCTGAAACTCCCAGAGGGACAGAAACCTACGTGGATGTGAGAGTGAGACTCAGCAGATGGAAATGGAGTGTGAGAAGCATTGCTGTGGACACCTGTGGGAAGGTCGTTCTTCCACTGGCAGCAGACCCTGCCCTCCCAGCACTACTGAGTTCTTGGAGGGGTCATGTGGGTAGAAATGTTGGGCTTAGCTGTACATAACAAAACCAGGAAATTTTGGGAGCCCAAGAAAGGAACAGGAAGTAAAAGTGAAGGCTGGGAACATCTGAGACAATTATAAAAGTGTTAAACCAATTATTTTGTGTAAAAGTGATAAACAATAAGCCTGTACCTCTTGAACAGCATAGATGATTTTTATAGGAAGAATGCCAAACTTTATGGGATACCTGTTTGTGAGGGATATGTGGTGGGCAAGGGGGGAGTTATATATATGCAGCCACACTTCCTAAAAAATAATCATGCCAAATTTTATTCTGGATTTGCTTTCCCGAGTCTATTTCTGGTTAATTTTTTATCATCAGGGTTAGTCTTACTAAATCCAGGGCATAATATTAGTGTGTAGGTCTGAAATTGTTTTGAGTCTCTTATCTCTGCTTCAGTTTCTATTTTCTTTTTCACCCAATGTACTTTCAGATACCTTGGATTTAGAAACATCCAAAAAATTGTTGTCTCCTTCCCTCAGGTGAGACAGATCAGCCAAGCATTTTAGTGCAGTTATTATAAATATGCCTATACTGCTAGAGGAAAACACTAACAATTAGAAGGAAAGTAACTCACATTCCAAGAGCAGTAGAAGTTTTAACCTTTTAATTCTCCGTTCTTCTATTACTCTCTAAATGTCACAGACTGAAATCACCAGAGCTACATCAATTTATCAGACAAAGATATGACTCCCTGAGTTCAATTATTAATAAGCCTTCTCTGTGAAATCTTGAACCTATAGATATACATTTGTTTATATAGTGATGTATCAGAGAAACAGAGTTACATAATGGAGCTCTTGAAGAAAATGGTTGCCCTCCCCCAAACGGCAAATAAATTTGTTTTTAAACCCTGCTTTTGAAATAATTTGGATCCCTTGGGGTTCCATGGCATGGGTTTGCTTTTTAGCTTTGTTACAGTGAAAGCACACATTCTGCAAAACCAAAATTCTTTACAACTACCCTGAACACTTAAATTTATTACCGGTTACTAACAGCTTCCCATGTTTCACTTATATATTTCTAGTTAGAACCAAGTATGCAATATGGAACAGGTCATATTTTTTAGCATTTTTCTCTCCTAGATTTATATTGTGCATTCCTGCATTAAAATAATTCATGATGGATAATAGAACCTTAAAGCATATGGCAAAATTAAGTCTCAAGAATGACAACATGAGTAATTCCATAATAAAAAGATGAGGCTGCCTCCATAGTACTGATTTTTTAGAAAATGCTCTGTCAGCTCACTTATTTATACCAGATAGTAAATTTCATCTTTTCACATGCTTTCTTTTCCCAGCTTTTTGTTATAGTTATTTTACATCTTAAATATTAACTTGCATTTCTACTTTGTTAAATATATTTTCTGATACTCAAAAAGCTATGGATTAAGCATTGCTATATACACAGCATAATAAAGAATTTGTAGGATTCTTGAATATAATTATCTTATAAATACCGTAAAAACACTTTACATCAACAACAGTATTATTATTGTTAGAGAAAGAACTGGGGTTTCAAAATTTCAAAAGACTGCTCTTATTGAGTAACTTTGAACCACAATGTTCTTTTACAGTACACTCAAGAGTTTTGATCATATACCTTCCTTTAGATGCACTGAAGAAAATCAGCTCATCAGAAAGTAAGAAGGCATTATCTGAACAGCAATAACTGTGAATCATGTGTTGGAAGGCTATTTTGCCATCACTTGTGATGATGGACACTGTAAATAACGGTGATATTTAGTGAGACTCCAGAAAAACTCAAGGATACCCAGGGGGAAAATAACCCTTTAAAACCATGATGAATTATAGCTCATTGCAATCCCACGGGGGACCCAAGCTGGAGAAGTCTGTTGTTGAAGCACTGCACCTCATGGAAGAGTGACCCACTTCACAGAAGTTTGTGGAGAGCTGCTGCCTGTGGGATGGACTCGCGTTAGAGGAGCTTGTGGAGAACTGTGTCCCACGGGACAAACCCACCCTGGAGTGGGAAGGACTCCTCTTCCCGAGCAGAAACAACCTCCAATGAACTGACCATAACCCCCATTCCCGTCTCCCTGAGCTGCTGGGGGGAAAGGCAAAGCTGGGAAGGAGGGAGGGATAGGGGTAAGGGTTTTTTTAAGGTCTTGTTTTACTACTCATTATCCTGATCTGATTTTGTGAGCAATAAATTAAATTACTATGTCTAATTTGAGTCTGGTTTGCCTGAGAAGGTGTTTGGTGAGCGATCTCTCTCTGTCCTTATCTCACCCCATGAACCTTTCACTATAATTTCTCTACCCTGTCCTGCTGCAGAAGGGAGTGGCAGAGAGGGTTTGGTGGGTGCCTGGCATTCAGCCAGGATCAACCTACTACAAGCTCTTAGGAAGAGAAGTGGTCGGAGACATGGAGTAAAAGATAAAATATTGTGCCTCTTTCTAAAAAAACTATGGATTTTTCTTTAAAAATTAATGCTGTAATATAGTACAAAAGCCAAGGGTTTGAAAATAGCAGAGAATATTACATTTAGAAAATGATGGGGTAAATGTTAGATCTTTTGGAATAGAAAAGGAATTAATTTTCCATGAGACACAAATCAAGCATGTCTCACTACTTTCTCTACATACCTCTCTTTAAAGCAAATTTTAAAACCGATACTGTCTGCAATATATAAGATATAGTGTATTGGTGTAACAAGTAGGAAAGAGTCTGAAGACATGAACAAAGAAGACTGATATGTTTCTGTCCTCTTTCAGAAGCAGATAAGTATTTTTTAAAATCAGAGGAAGATTCAGTATGAAAATGTGCCCTTCCAACTTCCCTTAACAGCACAGAATTACATTTCGGAATCCAATGGGATTCCATGGAACTATCAAGGGAATAAGGTGTAATTCAACAGGAGTCAGGGTGGCAGCCTGTGCTCCTCTTCAATTAGGCTAAACAAAGTTCCTGTCTGATCCTGAAACACAGATTTACCCTTAGAAAGTTAAAATAATCATCCTTTATTCATACATCTCTGTATAGATACTTTTAATTAGCACATTTCCCCTTGGCTCTTCTCTTCCTTTTAACTTCTCAACATGGTCTTGACGGAACAATTGGTCTTTATTAATGTGTGGCAGCTTAGAGCTGCAGCGAGCTGTTTGCCAGATGTTTGAACTCTGTTGAACTGCTGTTCACTTGTCAGACTAGCAATGAGGAGTGAACAAATATCGCACTATTCAGCCTCCCTCCCGAGCTGCCAGAGAATTTCAAACAACTTCAAGGGCCAGAGCCAAAGGATCTGCTGAGAAAGAATAAGGTATGTTCCTAAAGAGATCAGTGAGCCATGACTTTTCTAGAAAAGCAACTTTGTTTTTTATTATCTGTTGTGCATGAGAGAGAGTCAAGGGCTGAAACATCAGAGGGACCCACGCTACAGGGAGCGAGAGGCTTCAGAATGACACAGTTTTCTCAGATCCTAAGGTGCTTCATGGACTATTAAGCAGAGGAGGGAATAGAAGGAAGTGGGCTACTGTAAAGCTTCTCCAAACAGGCACATTTGACTCTGAAGATAATCCTATCTGTGAGCAGAAAAGGAAGCAAGGTCTTTTGTGAAGTATTTTCATTTTAATGAAAATGATTCACTTGTTCAAGAAGGGAAGGACCATAAGTTTTGTTTCTCCTTTTTGTTGCAACTCCTTCTTCAGATTCACATATAAAGTGCACAGGGGCAAATTAAGCACAAAAGTAGGCCCCCCATGATATCAGGAAGTAAAGGGCAGATTCTAAAATGTGTCCCACCGGTTCTGCTAATCAAACATACATATATACCTTGTATTTGACCATCTTATCAAAGAGCTGCACTCACTGGGGGAGTAGAACTGTGTCCCATCAGGATGTGTTCATAACCCCACTTCAGGACAGCCTCTCTGACATCAGTTGACTGCCACCTCCTTGCTAAAAGCACATCTCCTTGTCTCCACTATGACACTTAAAATCACCTATTTGATAATAAACCTGGATGGATTCTTTATGTACAGAAGAGTATAGTGTGGTTTGGGTAGTCCCAGCACCCTCTTTTTATTGCAAAAAGATAAAACATTGTTTGCTCTGTGACCTTAAAAAGCCTCAAGATTCTTAAATAGACTGAAATCACAACAGTTCAGTGTCGTTATTTTGTACCAAATGTACTGCATTACATTGTTTACCCTGCACTGAAGGACTCTTAAGCAGGATTACATTATGGTTGTTGTACAGGATGCTTTTGGAAACAAAATACACCTCTCCTGAAGCTATGATAGTAAACACAAATTTTCTTTAATATTCAGCAGTGATATAAACCCAAAGCCAATAAAATTTATTAATTATCTTTGCTGGATTTTTTTTCTCCTTTTTATTGTGATTTCACTATAGGTTCCAGATAAAAGAAAGAAGATGGACTAGGAAGTAACAAGTACCTTTTATGCATAAATAATAAAAGGGAAAAAAAACCAAAACCAACCATACAAATAAGAAAACCCCAGGGAAATTAATTTCTAGCAAGCCTGGTCTTATTCAAGGCCCTTCCCCCTTCAAACCTAGTTTAAAGCCCTCTCAATCAGCCCTGCCAAATCATGGGCTAGAGTATTTTTCCCCCTTTTAGACAAGTGAGCCCCATCTGTGTCCAGAAGGCCTGGTGCCATATAAACCACCCCATATCTGAAAAAGCCAAGATTACACTGACAGCACCAGTCTTCAGGACACATGTTGATCATTTGGGTTCTCCTGTTCCTTTCAGCATTCTTCCCTGCTATCAAAGGCATCAAGGAAAACACCACCTCTGCTCCCGTCCCTTCAACCTGTTATCCCAGTGCCCTGTTTTTGATTGCCCTAGGACTTCTCAGCTTCATCACTGTGGACCTGGACAACCAGAAGTGGGTAATAATTAGAAGGCCAAATCTTTCCAGGGAGTCTTCTAGTAAAATCTCATACCTGGGCCCCAGGAAGGCAGCAGAAAATCCAAAAACAAAAATGAAAATCCAGAAATCGAAAATTAAATACTTATATCTTGCAATAAATTTTAAAAAAACCCACACATTTTCTGAACCCAGCACATTTTCCAGTGTCAGTCCCTAAGCCAAAGTTTTTGAGCTCTCATTCTTCAGGGTTTATAAGCAGACTGCTAAAGCTGTCCACAGTTGTTTTTATGTGTCACTAATGATGATAAACTGTTTTCACATTTTTCTAAAGAGCTTCTACCCTGTTTAACAGTGCATAAAATTCCATCCAGTTATACCAGATATGATTGAAGGATTTTGACAGTTTCCTCATAAAATGGACTACTACTGTGAGTTCACTAATCCTATAAACTCTTGATTTTCATAATTTCCCATGTGATAACAAGAAAAATTGCAAATGAATCTGCAGTTTCTCCCATCTTTCGTCGTTATACCTGGCTCAATAAATTTGAGTTATCTTTTCCCTTGTTCTCGCTGAGCTGAAATATTATTTCCTTATTTTATCTACAGGCCTTCTTGAAATCAGCACTAACACATAGAGTGATGTGTAATAGTCTCTCCGTTGATTGACTTGCTTCAAGTTCTTTCAGGATATTATCATGGAAAATAGTCTTGTACCTTTCTTAAATTTGAGAAGATTGGTCCTCTAAACTCTTGTTTTCTTGCACATTTAATTAGTCGTAGCCTGGTTAGCAACAATGTATAGCAGGGACAAGATGTATCAAGGCAAATAAATCAGCAGACAGTGTTTTCTTGTAAGTTTTCATCCTTTTTTGTTATGTGTCCTTTGGTGCTTAGGTTTGGCTACAATACACAGAACCTTGTTATCTGAGCTGCAATTGAGGGTCCCTCTACAGATGCCCAGAAGAAATCAGAAGTAACTGTGTGGTAAATGAAGTAATTGCAATTTGCTTAGCTCAGTCGTTTTTTTTGTTTTTTTTTTTTTTCTGATAGAGCTTGGAGGAGTTCAAAAACATACCATCCAGGGCTTCATTAGACAGGGAAGAAGCAATAATACTCTTGCACTGTAGCAGTTCTGCAATAATAGCAGAGCCAAAACCCACCCTGTTGTGTGTTTCAGAACTGTACCCACTATTTCAGATAGGATTATGGGTACAATTAAGTGGTTGGGGGTTTTCCTCTTATTTGCTGGGATAACCAGGATCTAATATTTCATCTACATTTTGAAAATTCAGATATCTAAGAGATTAAAGCCTCTTTCCTGTCCTGAAATATAATGATAATAAATCAATCCTTTGCTGACAATTCCTACAAAATTAACCTTAACACATACTGCTGACTGGGTTTTTGAGTACCATTTTCCCTCCCTTTTTCTTGTTTTAGCAAAAATTCCCCTGAAACAGTCCTCTGCATGGTTTTAAACTTTAGTGATACAATCATGTAATCTTTTTCACCATGTGTTGTGGAGTAACAAGTGACATTTGCCCCTTTGGGCAAATTATTCAACCTTTGGACAATATAAAAATAAAATGAATAAACACGTAGATATACATGTTCATGATCTTCTCTCCAGCACTTCAGAGTCCTTCATGGCTAACATAAGTTTTTATCTGTTATATGTAATTTGTTACCCTTCTCATTTTTCTTTCTCTCAGTTGTCTTTTGTCATGGCACAATCTGTATTACCCCTTAGTTTTAAAACTCCGTAAAACACATCTGCCACAACCTGAACTGACTTACACTACCAAGGAAAGAAAGATGATTACCTGTCAGCAATTATCTGATTCTGATGCTTGGGCTCCACTGTGCTGCTGTAACCCAAAATAATGTGAAGCTGTTTGTACGATTAAGCAATCAAGTACAATAAGAATCTTGTATTTCAGCACAGTCACCAAGGTAAGGGAATATGCAAGGAAATTTTCTAATCAATACACCTCTAAGTTTCACCCAAAACAGACCAAGTGAAATATAGCCGACCTATAAGCAGGACTAATGCAAACAATGCCATCCTATAACTTCTTGTCACAAAATGTTTGTTCTGATATGGAACAGCCATTAATCCTATCATGTTATGTACTACCTGTTGCATCTCCCTCTGATGAGAATAATGCTCTCTCCAGCTGCTTTGGCCAGAGGGAAAGTCTTACTAAAGAGCACAACCATTTTGCAAGCGATAATTTAAGAAGCACAGGCATGAAGAACAAGCATGGATTTAATTAGGATTAGGTGAAGAAAGGAGAAGTAATAGTGTAAGTGGGATTGCTAGACTGAGAGGAAGATTGGTACTGCTAGACAAAGAAGAGGAAAACTATTTTGGTGATGGGCAAGGTTGAATTTTTCTTTAATCAAATCTTGGGACAGAACTGTTTTGAAGAATTTTTATCTAACTAGGAATAACATCACAGTCAGAGACTGAAACGAGAGGCACTGCAGGAGCAAAGTATTAGCTACAAAACCTTAGTATTTGATGCTAAAAGGACAATTTTAAGAAGCAGTTATTGAGTTTTACAAAATTGTCGGAAGCTTTCAGAATCCAGACTAGAAAACTGGGATATTGACACACCTTGTGTATCTCTTTTGAAAAAACAGTATTGAGGGGAGGGGGGTACAGATCAGAAGGCAAGTAAACCACACCAGTTTAGTTATTTGACATGTCAGAAAAAGAAAAAAATTTAAATTTCTTTGATGAGTATTTCAGCAAAAAGTGGTGACAGGCAAATCAAATAAGAGAATCTATTTGGACTTCACTTTAGGCTTTGACAAGGTCTTCTGTAAGACATGGAGTTATTTGAACATAGAAGTCACCAAGTAAATAACGACAGAACACTAAAAAATCAGACCGAGTGCCTTCTGCCATGAAAATATAAAGCAAAATAATTTAAGGATAAAAGCTACAGTTTAAACATAGAAGAGAGAATTATTGGAATTAGAATAAATCTGCTCAGATTTTCAACACTTAGATGTCTGAGATTTAAAACTACAATTTTGAATACAGACAAAATAAGAATGCGTTTTCTACACTCTGACCTTTGTAAAGAATTAGCAAAACCCAGGAGAATTTCAGAACCCTACTTAAGGAAAGTAAACTCTTACAATAACTTAATTAAGCTCGATGTAACATTAAAAGTGAATGTTGACAAATAGAAAAAGAAACATGTCAGAAAGATTTGTCAGAATGAATCTTGTATTTTAACAATTTTTTCTAAAGTTATTTTGAAAAAATAAGTGAATTGCTGAAGAGAGATCAGTGAAGGTCACTGCTGAATGTGTCAGCTGTTAAAAAGGTCTTGAAAATAAAACCCACAAAGATTATGATTAAAAATAAAGCTGCAGTGACTCCATAATGTAGATCAGTGATGTTACTTCACCTTTGTATAGCTGCCTTCAATCTGATCATTCCATCTGGAGCGAAGAGATAGAAACAGATGCATCCAAAAAGCAGTGTAATGTAGGTCACTGAGAAGGTCTTGAGTGAGGAAAGGTTGGGATTTATAGGAGGACTCACATACGAATACATGTGGAAGAGTCAGCTGTTCTCAGGACTTTCAGGATCCAAGACACCTTGTGCCAGCCGTTTGAAGCGGTTTGTCAGTTCTCAGAATAAATACATTGTTTAGCCATTACTGTGGCCTTTTTCCATCTTCCAGCTGTTTCACCTCATACTGCTTGAGATGTCTCACGTGGAATTTATCATGATCTCTTTGGCTGTTTGGGACACTACTGCCTATGCATTTTCTTTAACAACAAATACAAAAAAAGCAGTGCAAGAAAACCATCATTTTTTTCTCAGTCATTCTTGGTCTCTGCACAGTAGTTTTCATTTTAGCCTAGACTTCCTGCCAGTCTTAATGGTCACACTCTGGCACCAAGGGAAGAGCAAATCTGGCAGAGTGAGAAGCTGCAGGAGCCAGTTTACCAGCAGGGCAGAGAATTTGCTGTGGTTCTAATTGAAAAAAGCATCCTCATTTGGGCTTTTGCATTCCCTATCACTCTCTCTCTCTCTGCTGGCTTCCTGTTAAGTTCTATTGTGTTTTGCCAATGCAGTCATCATATTCTCTAGATATTTGATTTACATAATTGAAGCAGTCCAGCTTATTTTAGGAAAATTACAACTTCGTGGAAAAAAAATAACTTATACAGTAATTATAGCAAAAATGTTCTGCTTTGTGTCAGACACAATGAAATTAGTGGGTTTAAAAATTAAGAACAAGGTTCTTTTAGCACTCTATGTCATTTTTAAAAGAAGAATGAATACTCTTAAGAAACAGCTTTGCATGTTAATCACAGTGGCTGGGAACATTTCTTGTTAAGATATATGATGTTCCAAACTATTAAAAGAAATATTGAAGGAAGGAAATTAATTTTTCCGCAGTAAAATTTTCCTGTCATTCTGTAAGATAAGTTTCCACTATATGTGCTTCCATTACAGAAGGTTGTTGCATGAAAAGTTACCTATTATACAAGAAGAAATGTTGAGTCCATGTTGATTTCATCCAGGATTTATCCAAGCTATTGTCACTCAAGAAAGCAAGATTCTGAGTGGTTTGATTCTCATTGGTGTACAGTTCCTCTGTGCATAGGGCCCATTTCCAAAACAAAAGGGGCAATACTGAATGTAAAATATATGTCATAGAAATCAAAAACCCCTGTCTAAATGTAAAAATAAGATGATCTTGCAATACACGCTAGAAATTTTGTGTATCATAAACAGGACAAATGTCTGCTGACAGTCAGACAGCAACAGAGTGGTAGCAATTAGAAATTGGCTAAACTAAATATATACTTGAAGATCATTTTAAGGTGTTATCTCTTTCCTTTAATAATGAAGACAAATCCATTAATTGAAATTATCCATTGCTTCCAAAACTTTCTCCCACTGCGGTACTTTCCTCCCTAAAACAGCCTGGATTCAGGTCATCCCATGCAGACATTTTAGGAGAAATAGTTGGCATCATACACTGTTCTTCAGAAACTCCAGATCATTCTCAGCTAAGATTCATAATTAATTCCACATTTGTGGAACCCTCTTAAAGAACAACTTATACACCAGGAGCACTTGAATATGTCAGCTGAATAGGCAATTAAAAAGGTTTTGCTAATCAGTACTCCTTATAAGATCATCTCAAAGCTGAGCTGAAATGCTGAAAGGTCAGTTCATGTCAGAGAGGAATCTACTGGTTCATGCTACGTTCAGATCCCCTCCCACAGCAGAGCTACACTGCAGTTCGTGGCATTGAGCAGCACTGTGTATTTTACTAACATAATGCTCAGCACCCACCATTTCCAGTTAAAAAGCTGCCACAGTTCACCTCTGAAAATGAGCTGTTTTCCTGTAAAACCTGTTACAAAAAAATTTGTACAAATAGTCTTTATTTGAATAAATCTGAAAACCTAAAGCTAAAGTCAAACCTAATTTCAAGCCCATTCATTTCTACATCTATACTAACTTCCCTTATAACTCCTTGTAGCTTTTTGAAAAGTAATATATCTTCTACTGTATTCTTTTTTTCCTTTTTATCAACAGAAAAGGCTTTCTTTAGAGGTGCAGAAATAGCTCTGTGCTGAATACCAATTTTTTCTTTCAGCAGTTTCTAGAGGTAGTTTCAAGTTCCATCCAGACCATACAAATGGATTTCAGGGATATCAGGGATATCCCTCTATCTAACTTAATTCAACATACCCATCTTCATGTTGCCTGTTTTGTTCCTCTTCATCAGTAGCCATTCCATGGGGGACAATCTGTGCAGGCAGGGTGTGTTCAAAACATGTCAGGATCTAGAAAAACAGCCCAGTTGTTTTGTCCCTTTAATACAATCTATGATTTCACTTCTCTCCCATTGAATTTAATTCAATTATTTTTATGATGAATAATGCAGCATCCACACTTTAATGGTATCATTATCTAATTAGCTTATTGGTCAATGTAATATGCTACTTTTTAATTCATTAGGAAGAGAACACATATCTCCCTGAAATGAAGGGCAAAAGGTGTTCTACTCAGAGTGGTTAATCAGACATTTATTGACCTTCCAGGTACTACTGCATAATGTACAAGCTGTAAAACGCACTCTGTTTCAACACAGTAATGCAATCACAAACTTACTTCAAATTGAATTGGACAAATTTGCTTCAAATAAAACCAAAGCAGCTCTGTCCACACATTTCTAGGCTTACAATATACTGCAAGTTTTGATATCCATCTGGGAAAGAAATACAGCTTACTTGGAAAATAACAGTATATAATGAAAAAGATGGAGAGAGAAAAACAAAAAAAAACCAAACCAAACCAACCAAACAAAACACCCCAAAAATGCTCTGTCTTCACCTGCCTGCCCCTAGGTGAACGCATCAAAACAAAAGACGTTGTCTTTGGAATTGATTGACTTTGTGTTACGGCTGCCCAGCCTATACACATAATTTGAGATTATTTCATCTGACACACAGCTGAAATATAGTAGTTAGTGTTTTCTTTAAATAGTTAAAAAAAAAAAAATCAAGCCCAAATAATATCTTTTAAAAACTCACCTGTAAAAATAACCCAAAATATTGCTGAAATTTCAATATCACAGAGCAGAAATAAGGGGGCAGAAAAGAGATCAGGGTTAAAAAGTAAACACAGTTTGGATGAAGACCTTAGAATATTTACCATCAGTATAAATAGAATGTATCCAATTATTGGCCCCATTTGAAATTGATCGTTAGCAATTACAGACAAAACAATAACCAGCACTCCGTAGCTAATGTTTCACATTAGCCATCAGGAGGAAATAAATAGCAGATAGTTTGACCTTAGTTGTCTCACAATCTTGTCCTAGCTTGTCCCACTGAGCACTGACTTCATGATTTAGACAAATATTTAATCTTGGAAATTAGTTTTTTCACGTTTCCATATGCAGTCCACTGAATATACTTGGGATGAATCCACTAAACTCTTGTTCTTCCACAGCAGGGAAATGTTTGCTTTACACACAGGCATTCCTTTCCCTTCTAATTCAATCAGCAAAATACAAAATCAGCATACATTATATATCATCTTCTGTCATTAGGAGTTAGTGAGAGGTTATTCAGCCCTATTTGGCAAAAATTAATTTCATGCAAGTGTTCTGTACAGTGCACAGACATCTACAGCCAGTCTTAAAGTGTTTGATGTAAGTGGGTACAACCTGGTAACATATGGTTTAAGGCCTTTTTACATAACCTCCTTCTTGCTGATGCATTTTGAAAATAGCTCAAGGGGGACAATCTGGCTTAGCTAGGAAGTAAGTGCTGCAGTTTGATACAAAACCACATGTTTACCCCGTGAGCACTAAGCAGTTTGATTTCCTGTCTAGCTAGTGTTGATTAGTGTTGCAAAGTGAATACAATGATAACTCGACATTGCAGAAAAACCTTCCAACCTAAAAGGGTTATTTATCCATATTCACTCTTTGTGCATGCTGATGCCTCTCCACCTCCCCCCACTTGTTCAATTTTACTCATGTGACTATCATCAGTAGCTCTGGGGGCAGATGACCTTTAAAGGTATAAGAGAGCAGTCAGTATGCAATTTGTCACCTAGCTGGCATCAAAAGACAGGGGACAGGGGGAATGACTGTGTACAATTTTTCTACCTCTAGAACACACAGGGAGCTGACCAAGTGTCTGTAGTTACTTGAGCCAGATTACTTACACTGATTCACTTATAAATAGTGTAAATTAAAAATTATACTCCAATAACTTTGAAGACTTTTTAATATGCTTTCTGACATTCTCCCATTATTTGGATTAAAGATTTTTTTACTCTTTCATTTTTTTTGCAGACTTAGTGAACAACATCTAGTAATTTGGAAAATTACTAGATTTTTGTCTGAATGAAACTGTTAAGGAGAAAACCTCTTTAGATTTGCTATTAGTAACACACAGCTTGGTATTAGATCAGAGGACTTGTCAGTGTACAAATCCATTGCCTCATCCAGAGAAGAAACCAGAAAGGAGTGTAGGACTCCCATGTGGCACCACCCTGGTCAAGGATCTTTGTCCTGTCTTGGACGTGTTTCCCCTCCTCTCTCTGATTACAGACCAGTGTAACATACCAGGTGTCAACAACTCCCTTTGAAATAGCCTGGCCTTTAAAAGGAAGGTGATTGTGCACCTTCTACACAGGTTCTTTACAATTCAAAGAAGCCTTGAATCTTTAGATGTCAGAACAATACAAATCCAAGCAGCCTTTTTCCTCCAAATTCTGAATGCTTACAAATCAGCAGGCTGGGCATAAGCCAGTCCCACCTTGCAGTGAGGCACACCATTTCTATTGACCTTTCATGCTACCAGTAAAAATGAAGACTGCATTTTATTTCGTAGTAGACCTTATAGAAAGCATGACGTGTTTCCTGATGTGTTTCAGGCAGCAACAGGGAAGGAAATGAGTGTATGTTCCCTTTAACAGATCCATAACTGGAATCCACTGTGCACTGCAGATTTCAGATCCATTTATACATAGTGGTAGTCACACAAAGCCAAACATGAAGTCAGAAGTGGTGGTACAGGGCCGGTACAGTGGTAACTTGGCACAAAGTTAATTTGCAGCTTGCTGCATTTCTCCCTGTGTTTGCTACAAGTCTATTTCCCTTCAGTTTTGTGTGCAAGATTGGGGTGAAAATTACAGGTATTTCAGTTTTGTAATGCGATTTTCATTGCAATATCATTTATAATAGAATTCATTACCAAAATGTTACTCTGTTTGGAATATTCTTACAATGCAGGGATTTCTTCCTAGTCACAAATCTACTGGTGCTTATATCCACTTCCAGTGTAATTCTTTAAATGTGATCTTTTTCAGTTGTTGTGGGTTTTTTTTATTAATCCTATGAGAGATCCAAACTGGCATATACATTAGACACTTTCCATCAAGATAAAAATTAAGCTTTTCCCAGTAAGATCATTCCTATAGAAATGCCTTTATTATTCATTTCACCTAAGCTACATGCCAGGAGATTCAGAATATCTAGAACTTTGTAGACAATCAATCCTTGCAATATAGGTTTCTAACACCTACACTCATACCTTTTGGAAAACAACCTGTGATCAAGTTTCTCTCTGTTCCTCAATTTCTGCAGGGTTAAACTAAAGGCGAGTTTGAATATATACTTCAAAGAGATTTGGAGAGCTAACAGCTGCAGAGAGAGAGTGAGCAAGAGGAGATTTCAGAAGTGCCATAGATAAACAAGCTGGAACTAATAATTGCTGAGTCCTAATACAAATACAGACCTGAGTGTCAAGGGCCTCTGGAAACCCTTCTATAGAGCAAACTCTAAAGAGGCAATAACCTGAAGTTAGTCACTATACCAAGGCTGAAACCATCCTGTCCTTCCATGAGTCATAACTTTCCCTTGGAAAATTTTGCTGGAATATCATGTTGAATGGTAACAAGATTTCAACTTCCATTCACACTTTAAAAACCTCTTAACCCTAATTTGGGTTTGTCTTTCATAAAATAAAGGTGTGTTTCCTGTATCAGGATAATTATTTTGGTTTAAAAAACATACTGGAGATAAAACAGAGGTACCTTTATCAGATTTCAGCAGTTACATCAATGTAAATAAACTACAGTTCTTTCCTTCTGCTAGGATTTTACATAGGTTCACTATTTTGATGCAACAAAGCATGAAAAATTTGATGCAAAGATAAGTTTTTACTTTTCTCCAGTAGAGATAAGGCTTTTGCTACTGGCAGCCAATGTTATTAGGCCATAATGAAAATCATTTCACATCTCTGATGGACGGTCTATCTCTCGACAAAATACAGATGTGTAAAGACTGGTTAATGTGTGTAAATTATTTTTTTTCCCAAACTGTTTCTACTGGATATAAACTCACTAACTTAGGAGCTGAAGAGTTCTCTAATGGCACATTGCCACATTAGTTAAAAGCAACATCACAAACAACTTTTCCCGAGTTTTTCCCTTCTCTTTTTAAAAGAAAATATCTAATGAAATATAAGAACCGATGAAAAAAAATCATTAGGAGAAAAAAGAGTGTACACAGTTGGCTAATAAAGTACAGAAGAGCTTCAGGTTGACATTTAGATGTCATTAAGTATCAAAGATAACACACAATTATCTGGGCTCAAATCCAGCTTATGTGTATTACAGCAATATAATCAGAGGACACACTATTCAATGAACTGTGCTGTCTAATGTAATTCAGTTCTGTTTCTTACTCCTACCTTACAGTATCCATCACTTTTATTGTTGGTGTTACCCACTATCATGGGTTTTGTTTAAACTATAAAACATCACAACTGAATTATCCTATTACACCAGCTCCTGATGCTGATATATTGTTAGCAATGGTAACGTCATATAAATTGTTGCTTGTGTTTTCTGGTCAGTAGAATTACCACTAGTCACTAGAATTTAGTTCGTGTTAATTTAAATAAATAAATAAATAAATAAATAAAAAGGGGAATAAAATACCCAAATCTTCTTCCATAAATGTGTAATTTTATAAAATATACAAATTCCAGCTAAATATTTTTCAAGTTGGCAGTACATTGAAGGATCAAGCAACTTCTTAACAGAGAAAATGGGAATTAAAGGACAATAGATAGTTTTAGATTTTGCTACATAAAAGTCCTTAAAAAGGAACACAGACACAAGAACATCCTAAAAAGAAGTGCTATAATATGAGGAGCTATATAACAGTAGCTAACTGCAGACCCCAAGAGGATAGGAACCCAGTCCTATCCACCCTGTCAGGGTGTGGGGACCAACCCCATAAATGTTCAATGTTCCCCAAAGGTTGATATTTGTTTAGGAACAAATCAAACAAAAAACAGAACCACAAAACAATCAAAGTGATGCCATTACTGGCCCTTTTTAAAAAGGGATGGTTATTGCAAGGACATGCCTGACTGCAGAACCAAGTCTGACACTCTGCATCATCCCACCATCAGTTTACTGTCCTGCCAGAGCCCTGCTGCTTGGCCACAGGGCTGCTCAGCAGATAATCTCCAGCTGAGAGATGATCACACTTCTGGATTTTCCCCACATTCCCTTTCTCCTGTTGCCCTCTCTCCAACCAACCAACCCACCCATCTTTGCTCTCGTCCCATTGGCATCAGTTTGACTGATTTGGAAACCTTCTTTAGTAATTTTAGCCTTAGAGACTCCCTAGAGACCAGCAGCCCTTCCCTATGTTTTGACATTCTTCAGCCGATGGCAGCTCCAAGCACCCCTCTTTCACTACCTATAAAGTCCACTAGTTTCTCTCATTTTATTGTTGTCTTACTTAATACAATCTCTTTGTGTAAATATAAATGCATTTTCTTTTAGAATGCACCATATGAGACACCTATTCTTATTAGACTACACTGGTATATTCAAACTATATAGGGTAAAGAATTTGGTTCCCCAAGAATTAGAAGAACTGACTAATGAAGAGATAAGAAGTGGTCATGCTGAAGAGAAGGGACAGGTATAAATCCTAGGAGCATTTTTAAAAAAAATCATTAATTATTTTGACACAAGAAATGTGCTAATGAAATTCACTGCCAGCACTGGTTGGGAGATAATGTCAATACAGAGAAAAATTGGAATATCACAAAAGAAGAACTAAAAGTCGTCTGGGACCAAAGTAGAAGATAAAAGGACAGAGTACAAAGTCATGCATGCATGAGTAAAAAAGAATTTCTGCTATGTGCTAGAAACAAGTCATCCATAGATAATTGGGTGACAATGAGACACTACAATGATTCATCTGTAATAAAGGCAAAAGCTATCAAGAATATTTTGGGACAAACATTTCCAGACAAAACACCGAGGTTATATGTAGTGAAGGCACACTATCTTGGGAAATAGAGAAAATCTTGGTTTTTACAGGCAGTTTTGGATACTGATGTTCAAGAGTGACAAGTTCAGCCTGAAGCAATTCAGGGAGGAGTATTAGGAGCAGGAGATGGCTGGAGACAGTCGGACTTACGAGTAGGTTTAGGTTAAAAAAAGAAAAAGACTAAGAGGATATATGATTGCTTTATACAGATAACTCTGGGACATAGATGTCAATGTGGGAAGAGAGCTGTTTAAGCTATAGGATGTAAACAGACCATGGAGCATGGAGCTGTTAACAGGCTATGACTAAATATAGGCTGGCAGCAAGAGGCTTTCTAACTATTAGAAGAATAAAAGTGGAATAGCCTATTTCTACGCTATCATAGCAGCAGAAGCAAAACCCGTATTTTATTACAAGATGAGGCTGGAAAATGTTCTGGGCCATGGCTGTGTGTAGTGGGAGATTCATCTGAAATTGTGCATTTGTTAGCATAAATTCAGTATGGGTAAAGCCTTATCTCCACTAGAATGCAACAGAGCTAAAAGGCTGTGGACATGCACTACAAATTCATTCTTGCCAATGAAAGAAACAACTGCTTTCAACAGCTGGTGTGAGTGTCCCTGTCCTGAAGTTATCACTCAAACCAGGCAAGCAGCTGTCCTGAGTCATTGCAGGCAAAAACTGCCAGGTCACTTAAAATTCTCTCACTGACATACACTGGCTGATTCTGCCTGAGGCAATTTAGGGAATGCTCATGAAAAATACTTTGCTGGTAGGTCCAGGTGACTAGCAGCAAGATGTGGTAATTTCTTCCACCAACAGAGCTGGATCAGAAACATGACATTTTTCTGCATCTTGTTATACTGGGTCACAAAACTACAACTGCTTATTTTGGACCCTATTGAACTGGTATAAACATACCCATGCTAATACAGTTCATTTCCAAATGTTTTATTCTACTAGGATATATAGCAGTATACATATTTCAGTGAAATATAGTGTTCCTAATCTAAATGGTTGTACTGGGTTAAAAGTTATGTGTAGATGAAGCCTAGAAGAAGCAGGCACTATCTATCTACTCTTGTTCTGATGAGACCAAAGCAATAGTAATCACATTACACTGAAGTCCTGACACAATTAGCAAGCATGCTGAAATGAAAAAAATTCACTTTGGTGCCCCTGAAAGCTTTATTGTAGTTAGCAAGTGTTCATTTTCATAATAATATAATTGGAGGAATGGAAAATTGCAGGTAATTGCTGTTGTTGTGACCTTGATCTTTTAGTAATGTAATTAATGTAATTGCTACTATTTTGAATCCTATCCTTTAATGGGTAGCTTCAAAGTCTTTGAGCAGAGTGATAAGGGCAAAGGTGCAACTCAATTTTTTTTTCCCTGCACCTCTGTTGGCATACGGAAAATAATTCACTTTTCACTGAAGTTCTGTTTTGGGTTTTGGAGCTTTTCCCTTCAGTTTTCTATATCCCAATTTCCTACATGACTCGCAAATGTTTACACAACACACTCTTTAAACACAGTTGACAATCTTGAAAATCAACACTATTAAAAATCTTTTGAAAAGCAAATAATTTCGTTTAATGACAAATATCTCACTTCTACAGTAGCCTTTGCGATTAGTGAATACCTCACATATTTATTTTCTGAACAAGATAAAAATGCCTCAAAGGTGCGTGTGTATATACATATTTACCTTTCCACGCAGAGAATAAAAGGTTCAATGTCATTAGAACAGAAAATAACCATATCCACTGTTGGATGCAACCTAGTAGCAGGGAAGATTCAAAAAAAACTTCAGCAAATGCCTGTGGTGGGGTTTAAAACAAGGATGTGCAAATACATCTCCAGAGCACTCTGACAGACTTCAACAATTTCCACCTAGGACTCTCCCCCTACCTGTTTTTATGTTTAGCAGTCATTACAGGCTTTTTCTCCCATGAAGCCATTAATTCAGTTATTGAACCTCAGTAAAAATTAATCCACAACATCTTGCCTCAAATACACACTTTCTTACTCTGTCACTTGAAAGTTCCATGCTATCTCCTCTCATTCTGAAGCCAGTGAGCAGTTCTTTCCAATGCACCTTTAGGACCCTACGGATCCCTTCAAGATCCCTTTCCCAATGAAATATTTTCCATATGATATATGATAACATAGAATTATACCTCAGAATCTGTGGTTACTGACTGTGACACACACCCGTATCTAGACTCAACTCAACCATTTGTTATTTGGCTTTAAATTAATTTCTTTTCTTTTGTTTTCATTTTAGGCTTCAGTTTGTTTTATGCCCTGTCTCTTCAGGTTAAGATTTCTTTCATCTTCTTGACATTCTCATCCATTTTTCCAGCAACAAGTAACACTGAGGTTCCCATCTGCTAGAATGCTGATTCTCACAGACAGATCTCTTGGCCTTGGCTGTCAAGATTACAGGATTATAACCCCCAAGTGAAAGAAAATTGAGATCTATTTCATACTGCCTGTGTATTCATTCATCTGCTGTCAACATAGGTTCCTCATCTCCAAACACTTTTTTTTTGCATTGTGTTTAGGCAAAACAGTTGTCTTCTTTTTCTTTCTTTTTTGCTTTTTCTTAATTTTTTTTTTTCCTTTTTGCTCAGTCTTCTTTATAATCAAAATCTGCTCAGAGGTAAGGCTCAGAACTCACACAACCAATGTTAAGCCAGAAAGAACCAGAGGTGGAGTTTGTGGTGGATGTGCCTTTAAGTTGTTGCAGTCCATGACGTGAGTTGTGTGTTACAGGAACTGCTATAACAAGAACCACCCAAACTAATGGAGGAGGAGCCTTACAAGAAGCAGTTGCAGTGCAGCCGTGACCCAGCCTGAGCTGGGTTGGTGCCCAGTGACTCCTCACACTCACCACCTCTCCTCTTGGCCTTTAAGGCCAAGCACAGCTTTAATTTTTATAGGAGCCACACTACCAGAACACTGCCCGGCCTGATTTCTGTTACATTGCGTCAGAGTGAACACCACAACAGATGGAGGCCAGAGTCATGAACTAAATGAAATCAATGTACATTTTGAGGGCATTTGTGGACATTTTATGGACATTTTGTAGAGGTGGTCCTTAGACTTAAGGGAAAAATGTCTTTGTATCATATCAAAGGATGGGAAGGGGGAATGTGGTTAATGAGATGGTTTTGAATACAGCGGGACCTGGGCATGATGTAAGTGGTAGTGAATAAAAGGTGGAATGTTCAGGGTTTGGCTGAACAGGTTTTCCTCACAGTGTGTCCTGATTTGAGACAAATTAAGGGAAATGCTCTGGAAGGAACGTCTCCTCCTAAGAAGGCAGGTTTCAGCAGCCCCTCCCCCACAGGTTTGGGAAGAAATTCCTTGGAAGAATGTGAAAAAAAAGTTATTTATTTAACAAGAAGACTGCATGCAGGCACGGAAAAAGAATAATGCTAAATAATAAAACCTCTGGCTGTGGAGAGAACCTGGTAAAATTCAAAGTCCATGGTAGGTGTGCTCTGCTCTCTCTCTCTGGAGCTGGGGTTCGATGTGGGCCCCTCTGGGCCGTGGTGATGTTCTGGTGTTCTGGTGTTCTGAACAGTTCCAGAAGAGTTCTTGCTCAGCTAGCAGGCCAGCGAAAAAAGCGAAGAATTTTAACTCTCCGTCTCTCTCCTGAGAAAAGGAACCAAGAGCTGGGAAAAGCAGGAAAAGTTCTTTTCTCCACTCCGCCTCAGTGGTGAGAGAACGCGGGGGAGTTTATATGTCCTTGAGATACAAACCGCTCTGAAAAAATTCACCTGGCTTCTCTCCTCTCTCCCTTAAAGGTACAGAAAGGCACAGGATTCATGTCTGGCACAGGGCAGACGACTGGGAATACGGTATCATACAGTCACCCCAGGACACAGTGGCTAGTATAGAGTTACATTTGGGATTTGTGCTGAACACAGGNACATCATGCTCAGTATGGAAAGTGGGGCGAGGAAGGAAGAAGGGAGGACATTTGGAGTGATGGCATTTGTCTTCCCCCAAGCCCTGCTTTCCTGGGGATGGCTGAACACCTGTCTGCCCACAGGATGTAGTGAAAGAATTCCTTGGTTTTCTTTGCTCCTGTGCGTGGCTTTCGCTTTACCTGTTGTACTAGCTTTGTCTCAACTCATGAGTTTTCTGTTTTTACTGTTTTGATTCTCTCCCCAGTCCTGCTCTTGAGGGAGGGAGAAGCTGTGTGGTACTTGGTTGTTGATTGGAGTTAAATCATGACAACTGTAAAAGCTGTTTAAAGCTAGTTACTTACCCCTTTCCTCTGCAAGATCATACTCCCATTAGGAAAGAGACCAGAAACATAATTTATCATTATCCTTCTCTTTAAGAGTTTATACTATAACTCTTTCCTTAGAATGATGACTTTCTGGGAGTATTTTAAGTTGTAAATAATGTTATCCTGTGAATATATTTAAGTAAGCATAGGTTTTTATTCATCCTGTGTGTGTATGTTCAGTCTGAGTTTGTAATCTAAACCAAGCCTCCTTCTCTGCAATAGCTTACTCACTGCATATGGAGAGGGCACAGACAGAATAAAAATGTAATAACCTGAATGTTAATTACCTTCTACTTTTAAGTTCCAAGTGGAAGTTGTTTGGTAAACAGATTGAAATCTCTGAAAATATCTCGAGGGCACACTCCAGCCCTGGGGAAACATTTTAAAAAACCCACATAGAATGGTAAGGCTTTTGTAGAATTCCATCAAGGAAACAGTTTAAAACTAGCTTTTCAAAGTCAAGGGTACTGCAAGTGTATTATCGTGATGGCAGCCATATCCTTCTCTTCTTCTGGTCTTGCTTTATACCTTGTCTTTGTTGAAAATCTCTAGAGCTTCTTCAGCCAAATATCACATAGTTCCTCAATACTTTCTCTGCTCTTTTCCCCCTCCTATTAAGCCCAAACTTCTTGACACAGAAGCTTTCTCAGCATCCTCTTCTCCTCTGTTCCCTTTTTATTCCTCCTTGCTACAATCCCCTCACCTCGAGTAAGGACAACATCTTTGTGCCTTTCCTTATTCTTCTTCTTTCCATTACTGCCCTCGTGTGGCTTCAAATTCCACCTTCCCCAAGTGCATCAAGCAATCTTATTTGGCACTGTAAGATCAAAGGCAGTCCTTCCAGCTACACGGACTGTTATTCTTCTGAGAAAACACAAGAGACGTAAGGGTGGGCTCAGATCTCCTGTGCACTTTTTTTTTTTTCAGAACATGCTGCAGAGCTGGGGTTGAATAGCACATGAATAGAATGTCTAAATTCCCAAAGTCTTCATTTGATTTCTGAGTTCCCTTTGAAGAAGCTATGCTTCTAGTGATAATTATGGAAAACTTCCAAAAATCGCTCTGAATTCACTGGGTTTTAAATGGCAGCAGAATTTGGTCCCAATGAGTGCAAGAAAGTTATAATTCTTGGATTTGGCACCATAAAATCATATCATTAATAGAGGGATGAGATATGCCCTAAACTTTGGGATGAGTGAACAGCACAGAAAATTCTTCAGCATTAGCAGACCTTGGAGATACAGCTGGATTTCTCACATATGCACCGCAGCAGCCAGTGCTCTTAAATCATGAGGCTTTACAACACCCTACTGAACAAGCAGGTAAATCTACTGATCAGAATTGATTTGCTGCTGCCTCGTCACAGAAGAAAAAGCTCAAATTTCTTTGCTGCTGAAAACAGACAGAGAAAAATCTGCACCAGTTTTCAGTTCATTCTAAGCTAAATGATGACAATGAGCAATGCGAATATTTTGCTTTCCATGTAGTTTAATCCCTAGTGCACTTTTTGTTTAGTTACAACATGTCTCAGATAGGAATGCATTAAAGCATAATGTAAGTTTTAATAGCTGTACTTATGTGGAGGGAAGTATACATGTGGGCTCTATTCCCCTATACCATACCAGCCATGGGAAATATATTCAAATTTTTTGTGCATCTGCTACCTCAAAATGAACATTTTTATACTCATTAGGGATACATCTTGATGAAAATGAACTTTTCAACTACTCTTAATCTTCAGTTGTTGGCTGTTTTTTTCTGGTAGGAACCTCGTCCTGTCTGTGTGGACATGCCCAGCAGCATGTTCTCAGATGATGGGAGAATAACATGCCAGATCCTCCCCTGACAGTTCTATGAGCCCTGCACGTGCTGCTCGCCCAAGGCTGTATTCTTTATGTAGCAGGAAAATAGCAAGAAAAGGCTTTCAGGAACCAGGGAGCAAGGAGAAGGATAGAGTGTGGGCATAGCTGTGTGTTTAAATATGCGAAGTGTCAGAAAGGAGCTATTATCTTCACAAAAGATAAACACCGAAAAGTTAGACAAGTGACCAAAAACTCGTAGGAACCTCCAGATTATCTAGATCCTGTTTTGCTGTTAGAGATCAGTGTCTGGGAGGACTAGGACTAGGCTGTCTGGGTGCTATTAACTTTCTGTGTGACATTAGATTAACTATTTGCATATATTTTTAAGCATTCATCCAAATTAGCATATTAAAATGCCTCGACTGAATTTTACCTTCTTTTGAAGCAACGTTACAACACTGCCATTTCTCAGGCTACAAAACACTGCCACCTTTGAAGCTGTTACACAACCAGAGAACCAAACCCTCCTTCTCTCATATGCAGCTTAAATGGATATCTTCACAGTTAACTGCCAAGCTATCTAAAAGAGCCTGACCTGTTAAACTAGATGCTGTACAAAAATGTGACAAAAAGTCCAACCCTCCCCAGAGAGCATGCAATGTAAGCTGAAATGGAAGACACAAGAAAAAAAGCAACTAAATGTGATAGAAAAGAAATCGACAGGTAAGTGTGTAATCACTATCTGTGTCATAAACATCATATCAATAATGTGATTATTATAAAATTTAAAGCAGCCAAGAAGCCATTTTCACTGCAGCTGTTTGTACGAGCTGTGGCTACCTATTCTTCACAGGGTAGTATTTGCTCCTCACCTTCTTGCATTTACATTTCACAAAAACAGAATTCTGTGAGCACTTCAATTGCATAAAATATTATCATTCTTTATGCACCCAAACACTTTGGCAAATGAAGCAGATACCTGCCTTGATGAGGTCTAAAACCCTAACTCAGAGGCTTTTGCTGATGAAATATTGTCTACTCTTTATTGGCTGCTTTGTTCATAATATGCAGAAATATGGAAAGCTTAAAATTTCTGATGTTCTAAGAATATTCACCTTGACTCTAGGACAGTTTATTGGATTCTTATGTATGTAGAGTTATGCCATTAATCTACATTCACAGAGAGAAAAAACCACAGAAACTCAAAAAAATCAAAAAGAAAATCAAAAAGAAGGGGGGAAAAAGAAAGAAATAGACAAGGACGGATTTATTTCATTTTAATTAATTCAGTAATTCTTCATCTGTATGCTTGGCTTCCACTTATGACAATGCAGGGATGTGCAGAAACATTGCTTAAGAATCTTACATGTAATTTATACTAATCAGAATAAAATTTCACCTGAATACTAAGAATATGTTTCTTTGAGGAGAAAAATATTTAATAAAACTCTATTACAAGCACACAAAAGTAAACAAACCCATTTTAAACAACAAAATTACTTTGAAAAGTCGAAAAATTAAATTGACTTTTGTAAAAAAGAGGATTTGCCTGCCGCAAAACCCTCACTTTCAGCTTGATTATGCTACTTAAATGACATCTATCTGCATTTTAATCCCTGCTTGGGAGTCTGCTGGTAGAATTAATAATTATAATCAAAACCCATGAAAGTCCATGCTAATGATAAGATAAAGAAGTTACTCCCACCACCTGCAGTGAGAAGCTAATCTTCCTCAATGTCCTAATCTACTGACATACGGGGTTTGATCTGAAATAAGGTCTTAATAATGAATAATCTGCCTATGAATGATTCTGCTGAGCAGAAAATGGAAGATTAAAGAAAGAGCTCTGAAGAATTAGGTATCTCTGATTTTCTCCAATGTTAAGACTGCTTCTCCAGTGCCCTCCCCCTTCCCCATAAAATAACAAACCACATCAAACCAGATAAAACAAACCAACCAAAATCTTTTTTGACAGTTGCTGTCATTTACTCCAGAGAACCGACTTGTCAGTGGAAAAGTGGTTGGGAAGCCAAGTCCCTTCCTTAACAAACAGTTTGGGAGATTGAATTTGTTAAATAGTACAGGCAGGAAACTGACTTTCTGCAAGAGCCGAAGGTAATCTCTGTGCATATGTACTCTACAAAGCAGAGGGAGGTGAGACAAATTACAAATAGTATTTATTTACTTGTGTTTGAAATCTGCAACCAGAGGACAGTTACTTTGGCTTAGCAGATTTTTCACTATTGCAACTGACTTCCTTAGCCAGATTTGAAAAAAGGACCAAGGATCTGTAAATTTCAAAAATTTTCAAATTCAAAAGCATTAGGTACCTTCATTTTTGAATGAAAAACCTGGACCATCCTTGAGGGTGTATGTACCCTTGTGGAAATACAGAGCATAGAAAATCGAGGTCCATTATATTCTATACTTAACTGAGTATCCAAATATTGATGAAGGGTGACCTAATTGATGTCATTTGTCCTGTGACTGAGCTACTTCATTGGGACAGCAGACACCAAAAGGGCATCTAACTCTGCAGTCCATACAAAGAAATGTCAGTCATCAAGGACTGTACTTGTTTCGACAATCTGGAACACTAAGTAGTTGAACAAAGCTTGAAATACTAAATACGTAAGTGAAAGCTTAGTTAGTTCACAAACATATACACTACAGGATTTCTATACATGTGTTGATTTGGATGTACATCAGAAAAAATAATAACAAGCACGCAGCATTTTGAAAATGAGTGTGCTATACAAGACAGCCATGATCACATCCTAAAAGTACTTTTCCAGTTGAAAGAGAATATTCATCTACAGTTGCCTTTACTCTTATGATCCTTATCAGAAGTAAAAAGGATTAGTCACATCTACATTTCTGATCGAACTCCCTGGAAGAGTCAGTGCTTCTACCAAAGCCAGCAAGAACAAAATGGAGGTGAGACATGATAATGTCAAGTGGAAGAAACTGCAGTTTTTACTGACCATCCCCCTGTAACCATCCCACCACAGCTGGTTGGTGTCAGAAGGGTGCTCGTGGTTCCTGGTGTCCCAGACTGCAGATACCCACCAGGGGCCCAGGTGGGACTAAAACATGGCAGTGTCTAAGAGGAGGTCTGTGGAAGCATATATATTTCAAACTGCAGCTCTGGGTGTGTCTGTTTTAATCAAATTATAATGCCCAAATCTTCTCTCCAGTGCATGAGGTAGTGCATTAGAAAATCCTGTTATAATGTTGCACACAAAATAAGACCTCAAACAATACATCCATAATGACACTTGGGGGCTTGTCCTTCACTGAGGGATCATTTGTGTTCTTGTTGGCAGCATCTTGACAATGAGGCAGGACTGAAAGCCCTTAGCTAAAAGTTTTCAGATACACTTACATAAGGGTTCTTTAACTTTCGGAATGAATTTTACTACATTTCTCCCTAGTTGTTTGCAAATAGAGTTAATTAAAACCTATGACAATCAGTGGAATAGGTATTAGTTTAGGTATAAATTGAAATAGGCTGAAAAATTGTTTCAGGTGACAGCAAGTGCTAGGCATAGATCTCAGAAGTACTAGTCCCCCTTTTTCCTCATCACACTAAAACTTCTCTGAGAGTATTTTTAGTATTTTTCAACACATGTAAGTCACTAGCTAACATGTTTTTGGCCATACCCTCCTTCCTGTGCCACCCACAACCTCCCCCCCAAAAAACTAAAAGAACCTTTCCATGTTCCCAAGTAGAAGGTGTACCAGAGTTTATATGGAAGTGTTTGGGGAAAGGAAGCAAGCTTTATTTTCAGGACCTTGAAAGAAAGCATTTGGGGTTGAATCTCAAAAAGAAAATGGGTAAGGCAGAGAGCATTAAGAGGCAAGCAGTGACAAAGATCAGGGGACAAAAGGAAACATCAGTCCCTCAAAGAGCTGCACAGGTCATGGAAAGATCACCATCATTCATTCAGCATTTGCTTAGGGTAATTCAAGGGACTGTCATTGAGACAGCAGGTGAATGGGACATCTGAAAGCCAGGAAGTCTTTTGATGTTAACTTTGAACCATTTGACAGATAAACTTTCATCACTACATGGCAATTGCCTTTGACTATTTACTTAATTCATGAATATGGAAATGGGGGAGGTAAGTATTACCTGTTTCTCTTAATTTTGAGTGGATGTGGTCTTGGAGCAACACCCAACGATATGTGTGAATTACAAAATTCAGCTCACCACAGACCCTCTATTTGCAGACATTATATGGATTTGGGTCTACTTAAGCCTAAGGAAATGATTATGCAATTTGGTGACAGCCCTGGTAAGCAGGGAAGGGAAGATTTGAGTCTGACTAAATGGGCATTTTCAAACACAACTGAAGATAGTAATGATAGCAACTAGGATACCTATAACTCATTTCTGACTAATCTAGCTGGACTAGACCCCAACCATGGTGAATAAAGTTATGCAAGCAGAAGCATGTGAACCCAGAGAAGAACTGCTGTTGCTATTGCACAGCCACAGAATCCTTTAGGTTGGAAAGTGTCTCTGAGATCAAGCCCAGCCTGTGGCTGATCACCACCTTGTCAAGTAGAGTACAGCACTGAGTGCTATGTTCAGTCATTTCCTGAACACCTCCAGGGATGGGGACTCCACCACCTCCCTGGGCACTCCATCCTAATGTTTAACAACCCTTTTCAGTAAGACATTTCCCTAATGTCCAGCCTGAACTTCCCCTGGCAAAAAGACATCCTGCGTAGTGCGCTGCACCGAACTGCAGGCTACAAATTTCTGACACTGCAGAGCAGGGAAAGGCAGCAGTCTGAGCTTTAGCCTGCATGTCATCTAGGTACCTATTTTGTCTGTATATAAAAATAGTTGTAGAAATAAATTTTTTCAATTGATTTCTAGAAATAGATTAATCTGAAGAGACTCATTTTGTTTGAATAAGCATTTTAAATTATATGTGTAGTGCTTGTGAACAATGAAAACATTGTCAGGTACAGCTTTAAGTATTGCACTCTATAATTAATATTTTTTCCCTGTAAAAAACCTTAGTGTAGACAAAGGCAAGAAAATAAGTAACCTCACTGAATACTTGTTACAACTGTAACTATATATATAGCTCTCGGTATTACCTGTTCATCACACATCTAGGTACTGTGATCCCTTGAAGCCCACAAATTGGTTCAAGATATGCAATTTTTGTGGAAACACTGTCTTATTGGGACAAGGGAAATCATGAAGAACAGTAAAGGTTGTTTATGTTTTACCTGACCAAAACTAATGTTTTTCCTTTGGTTAGCACCAAAATTATTCCCAAATCATGGGAAAGTTTACAATTTAGTTCAGGGTAGTGGCACCCAGGAGGAAAGGATGGTACCACTAGAGAGATGTTCAGCATAAAGAAACAAAGGGATTTAACTTCAAGTTACTTGGCAGTTCAAAACAAAGTTTGGAAAGTGTGGAGGGTTTGGAGAATGCATTGTAGGCTGAGGCTTTAGTAGGACAAGACTCAGTGTAGGAGAAAGCAGGCTGGGCAGTGTTCTGGTAGTGTGGGTCCTGCATAAATTAAAGCTGTGCTTGACCTTAAAAGCCAGAATATGACATAGAAGATGTAGAGAAAACAGTCAAGGCAGCTGAGGGATTTTTTCCTAAAATCAACTAGAGAAGAAAAAATATTTATAAAGGCACATACAAGTATCACTGAGGCTGTATCTCAGAGCAAAAACTTCTAAATCTCTTATGCAATTCTAAGTATAGTTGCAAGCCATTTTCCTTATAGATGATTACATGATGAGCTCCTGTCTCAGATTTCTCTATCATAAACCAGGGCTGTTTGGAGAATGCCTAATCAGGTCAGATCAGATTGTGTGTAAGGTGCTAATGTAATACAACAGCAAATGAGCATGCCTGCAAGTGGGAACTATAACTTCATTAATTCATTCGTTGTTATCTGCACTGTGGGTACTCCTGCCTAGGGTGGGCCTGCAGGTGATCATGGAGCTTTCTTGCAGGCATGGGGCTCAGGTGCTCCCCAGAACATCAGCACCTGCTTCAGCTATGCCAGCTCTGGTCCTGATTGCTCGAGTATTAGCCACATCTCTCCTTCTAAACAGACTGAGATTCATAAGTGGAAATATTTCATTCAGACGAAACATCTTAATCATTTCAAAATGATTTAATTCTGAGGATAGCTTTGACTCCAGGCAGCCTGACGTGCTCCACCTTCTTGACTCTTTGTTTCCTTTAGAGTCAAGCCTACAGCCAGCTTTGAAATTCTTCACTGATTATCAAGTGGTATAGTTGCACTCTTTCCAATTAAATGTATTCATTTATAGCAGTGCTTCTGCTGGGTGTGCTGTGAGCTCTGTGATCCAATTATTTCTTCATTGTAGGATTAGATGCAGCTCCAGACAGAGTGAGAAGACAAAAATCCCTAAATGTCTGGTTCCACAATGAAGCAAATGAAGGGTAGAAAATAATTTGAATTCTAGGATGTTTGCAAAACAAGAAAGAATTGCATGTTTATAGCATACTTCAGAAAAAAAGAAGTGTCTCCTCTAGCTGTTTTTATTATATGAAATTATATAAAGATTTGAAATATTTTTAATTTGGGAGTGACAGCTCTAGGTAATAGGAACTTGGCTGAAGCAATAGCACTTAGTACTATCTTCAAAATTCTGGAAAACTAAATCACACCCCTGTTTGGATTGTGTTCATTTTGCATTTTCCTCATAATTAAAAGGATTGGATTTCAGCAAAGAATATTGAAATGCCGAGCATAAAAGTGTGTGATGAGAGCTTTGAAAACTCTCTTGATTCTGGATGTAACTGTCTGTCAGCACAAGCAATAGCCAGCTATGACAGTGACTTTACAAGGCTGTTTCACATTTTCAGTTTCCTAGGCGAGCCATCTACTCATCTGGAAAATCACCGTTTTGTGGATGCACTGTGGAGACTTCTGGGTTCACTCACTCTCTCATGGGTGTCACTGTTCTCACCACACTCTCACTGCCATCATTGCTCTCTACTTTCAGGCTTGTTTGGCCAGATGCTCTCTATTGAATGCAGCTGGAACCACTAAAACAACCGTGCTACCAAACATTAACAATATTCCTTATCATTTGCATTTTTTGAAAACAAAGCGTCAAGGTTAGGCAGGCTTTCCTATGCTTGCGTGAAGCATGAAACCCTCTATATGGACAAAAAAAAAACTAGTAAATGGGTTTTAACTACAACACAGACACAACATAGCTTAGGGATGTGCTAAAATATTATTCACAAATTGTCAAGAGATCATCTAGACATTGCTGTCTGAAGATGAAACAAATTATTCTGAATTGCACACCTTTCACAGACTTTGTAGAGCATGAGTTAATATTTTAACATTTTTCTTCAAATTTTACCCCTTTGGCACAGTTAAATCAAGATGAGAAGATGAACCTTTCCAGTTTTCCCTCTTATTCTTAACACCTCTGGTGGAAAACCTGTTTGATCATTGTAGTATCTTAAGCCTTCATGAGTCTCATTGACTTTTCTTATTCCTTGTAAACCTGTATAAATTACAGATAGGAATGGCCATAAAAATGTTTTTGGAGAAAAACAGCTTTGGATGGGCAGATGATGTGATATACTTCTATTTCATTAGCTTCAATGAAATAGTGCTAATTTAAAGGCATTAAACCTAGAAGTGTGTGTTGGTAGGTTTATCAAGGGCCATCAGGCAGAGCTATTGCTGAAATAGTTAAAGTGCAATCAGAAACTTATGATGGGAAAAACTAGAATTTAGTAAAAATAATTAAAACCACCCAATTGTTATATGCATAATTGGGTATTCAGTTAAGCTACATTATTTTTCATGAAAGCAGCACTGTAAGAATTAAAAATGTACATTTTTGTGAAAAACTTTGCACTAAAATCTTGTATTTAAATTTGTTCCATTTCTTCTTATCACCAAACCACCATAAACATTTTTCAGGGATTTACAGACAAAAATATTATTTGAAAGCAATAGATGTCATTTTCTTTTCCATTAGTGTCAATGAATAATTCCTCTTGTGAAAGGCTGCCTCTCAGTCATGTGAGACCACAAAATGTTCTTCTCCATTTGACTAGGGTTTTCAAACCTTGGGGATTCTTATCTCTGAGTCCCAAATATATAGATTATTCTTAAGACTCATAAATTTAAGAATAACACCACGAATTTACAGAAGAAGATGTGATTTTTACGCACTTAAGTTGACAGGGCAAATGAGAGCAATTAATCATAAGTCACAAAAGCAGAGCATGACTAGTGATCATTATGTGTTTTTTCTGTACAGATCATGATTGTTCCTGTCTGCAGCTATTTCAATTAGAGACAAAGATGCAGGACTTGATTTGTTCAACTATTTCTTGGTTATGGTAGCAAGGTGTCCAAACCCTCTGGTCACTGCTCTATAGCCACAAGGAGTGGTCTTGTTGAGGAATACACTTAGAGCAGGTAGCTGCAGGTTGAGCCCTGGGTTGGGAGAAGCACTGGCTGGGGGAGGCGAATCACTCAGAGGCTCTGTAGAATCCAGATAAACAAGAAGACCCCAGACCAAATATCACCATTGGACCAAGAGGCACATATAGAGGTCATGAAGGGCATGTGAGGAACAGATCTGGCACACAGATCAGGAGTATGTACAGTCTCAGAGATTCCTTTGTTGGGGATCCCTCCCTGAAGGTACCAGCTCAAGCTGGTTGGTGCACCACAATTAAATTACTCAAAGTAACCAGAGATGTGGTTCTACTATGGGAAACTCAGGTCTGAGCCAACAAGGAAACCTTGTCTGACTGTGGGGTGTGCAGGGAATCAAGAGGGGCACCCATCAGGTCAGTGGAGCCACTCAATGTGAGGGGGCTCGGTCCCAGCAGTGAAAGTCTGGAGAGGTGGGAGTGTGACTGCCAGAGTGGCTCCTGGGTGGTCAGACGGGAAAGTTTCCTTAACAGTCTTATGCAATGCCCTCGATGTTATTAATTGCCTGATATTCAGGATTCTGAACGCATGTGACATACATTGTCATTTAGAGTAATTCTAGTAATGTAAATTTCCACAGTGGAAAGCAGAATCTTTATTGTCCAGTACCTTAAGCTAGGAATAGGTGAAGGTTTGGAGCTGAATTGATTTTGTCATTCAACGATTAATGTGGCAGCACAAGTTTAAAGCCACTGTGAATTTCAGACTAACAGCTGACAGTTTTCTTAACAATTACTTTAAAAATCTATAATTTAATTATTAGCTTGAAGGACACTGCAAATGAACACCATAGGTATCCCATTTACATGTTTAATTGGATTAGTCTCCTGACTTTCAGAATCTAGCAATTAATTTGTCTGGGCATTTTTTTCTAGATAGTTAAATGATTAATCTTTTGTATTTCAGTGCATGGATTCACGTCACACATTTTTATATTGAAAAATGAATTGTTCCTCCACACCATTGTACTGCTGTTTCTGTATGACCTGTAGTAGAACAAACTTTGCTGCTTGAAGTAAGTGCTATTACTTATCACAGCTGTGCTTTACATTTCGAAATAATTGATTTTATATTACCACAAATGTTTTTCTTTCAGTTATGAAATCAAAAAGAGAAAATGTAATGCCTAATATTATGTCCATACAGAGTCAATAAATAAAGACTTCTTGCTATGTTAAATTCTACTTATCTGTATAATAATTAACAGCTGTTTAGGCAAAATAAGATGTGGTGACGTGGTTGTCATGATTATGTGTTAAGAACACTAAAATCTAGGTTTTTCAAAAGGATTAGCAACCCATGGGTCCCATTGTAACCTTTGGGGACACACGGTTTTTATGTTTGTAATACAGCTGTATAATAGATGCTTGTCTATTTGACTTCTAGGCATGACAGCAGCATAAATCTTAATAATAAAGATGTCAGATTGAGATGTGTTCAGAAATCTCCATCATTCAGAGGTTTCTTCTGAACCATATTGCTTGTCATCTTGGTTGTGTTTGGAAAGTGGCAGGTTCCCACCTGAGGTCAGCCATTCTTGGTAGTTCAAGGGGGCCTTCATGAGCATAAAGGGCAACTAATTACAGTTGACTTTTCTGTCCTTATATCCAGCTCTCCTGTGCTCACCAGAGAAATTTCCTCGTATGATGCCACTATTTATTTTGTTAGTATTTCTTCCTTTTTTTTTCACATCAAAACACTGATAGTGGATTTGACATGGAATCCAAAAGTCAAGTCTGAGGTACTTTTCCATTGAAGGTGTATTGGGTTTGTATGGCCAGGTTTTGGTAACAGAGGGGGCTACAGGGGTGGCTTCTGTGAGAAGATGCCAGAAGCTTCCTCATGTCTAGCAGAGCCAATGCCAGCTGGCTCCAAAGATGGATGTGTGCCTAGCCAAGGCTGGGACAATCAGGAATGGTGGTAACACCTCTGTGAAAACAGATTTAATTTTAAAAGTCATTGCACAGCTGTAACTGCAGCTGGAGAAAAGCAGAATGAGAACATGTGAGAAGAAGAACTATGCAGACACCAGGCCCATGGTGCAGACGGTGGTGAAGCAGCTGTGGAAGTGGGGGGTGGAGGGAAGGTGTTTTTGTTTGCCATTATCCTGCCCTGATTTTATTTAACAATTAATTCTATTAATATCCCCTATTCGAGTCTGTTTTGTCCATGACGGTATTTGATGAGTGATCTATCTCTGTCCTTATCTCAACCCTTCATTATATTTTCTCTCCTCTGTCCAGCTGTGGAGGGCAGTGATAGAGAGGCTTTGGTGTGTGCCTCACATCCAAGCCAGGGTCAACCCACTGCAGCAGGTTACCAGAAATGGCTTTCCAGGGATATAATAAATAGTTCTGCTCATACTGGGAAAAAATGTGACTATACTGGTGTGTTGGCAGGTGTAAAATGTAAAGTTACCTCAGGCTCTGCTCAACAAAGTATTCACACATGTGGACTCTGTTAATTATAACAATTACACATAGATTTTTGATTGAGAAGCCTCATTCTGCAAAATAATGAGCATCCTCAGTCTCCATAGACATCAATGAATGATACCAGGGCTGAGTGAGTCTCATTTTAAGATGTTTAACACTTTGGAGAATTAGACCATAATCAGTGAAATATCCTTCTCGTAAGTCAGTGTCCTGAGAGCAGATCTCTTCAAGGGCAGTGACTGTAGTGAGGTGGGGTCCCCTCTTCCACCAGACAACCAGCAATAGCACAAGGGGAAAAATGGTCTCAGTATACACCAGGGGAGGTTCAGGTTGGATATTAGGAAAAATTTCATCACTGAAAGAGCACTGGAACAGGCTGCCCAGGAAGTGGTGGAGCCACCATCCTGGGAAGTGTTCAGGAGTAGCTGTGGCACTTCATGATATGGTTTAGCGGGCACGGTGGTATTAGGTCAAAGGTTGAACTTGAGGATCTTGGAGGTCTTTTCCAATCCAAATGAGTCTGTGGTTCTACAGTTACTTCCATAGCATGTTTCCTACCTTAAAAAAAAATCCACTTTATCAGCACCTAAGGTATAACTAGCAGAAAACATCACAGGTAGCCTTAAGTAACTTACCCATTCCCTGAGTTCAGTGTTGTCTCATGGGTTATGTGATAGCTGCTTGACAGACCTGGAAGCATTGCAGTTTTACAGTTATTTCCAAAACTGATTTCAAGTAACTTATTCAAAGTAACTGAGGGTAACAGTGTGAGTTAGTAACTCAGCTAACAGTAGAAGAATTGTTTCTTATTAGACATTTTTAGATCAAGAGAACAGCAACATTTAATAGATTGTGTTCTACAAAAAACATTTGCTGTTTATTTATGGCTGCTGCTGTTAATTACATGCCTACCCACATACTTGTGGGGGGACTTCTAAAAATCTGCATGTTAAACTGAAACTAAACTGCAATACTCTGTCAGGTATTGCTTTTAACTAGAGGAACTGCACTGATGCCAATCCCTGAGGAATGTATATTACCATATTCATGATGGCTATGAATTGATAAAGCCAGCCATCAGTTAGTGACTGCTGTGTGGCTGCTGCAGTAGTTCATACTTTAGTTCCTGTTTTTACTTCTGATGGTCACTATACCAATTCTTTCATGGCAGTATAATTTTCCACTAATGTTGTACACCTAGCATATGCTCATAGCCAAAATACTTCTTATAGGTTCACTGGAGAACTTGTCTCCACCTCAGCTTCAATTTTCCAAATCTATTCCGGTTCCTTAGTGTCTTTGGGTAATTAGATGAGTAAAACAGAAAAATTAAATTAAACATCTGTATAAGTAGTGTGTATTTAATAGGCTAAGCACTCCTCTGGCATATGTTTCTCGACTTGTACTTTTGCATTTGTTATTACTGCTGAATAGAAGATAGTAACAGTGGTAATGACTCTAACAGATTGTTTTTAATACTGGCAGAATGAAAGATGTGGGACCCAGAATATATAACATTAAAATTGCATCTTATAAGAGGCTGCAAACTTTGCTAGCCAGATTGTAATCCTTTATTAAAAAAAAACCCTCAACATAAAGCAAACATTAGACAGTCCCTCTGGCAAAAGGCCAAAGCTGAATTCTTAGAGGAATATAAAAAAATCCTCTTACACAATTTTCACAGGGCTTTGGGCTTCAGCTCTTAACATATTGCTACTTCCAAGATAATTTCCTTGGGGGAGTGTTCTGGTGTCTTTAGCAATAGAAAATGTCTGCTTCTAAAAAGAATTGCCAAGGTTGTGATTCTCCACAATCATAACTGAACAAGATCATTCCCATAGGGTATTTCAGGGCAAAAGCCATGACAGCAAACCCAAGAGCAATGAAAATATGAGAAAGTTCAGCTAATATTCATAATTTCTTAGTGCACGCATTTCTGTACTTCTCTGATTACTCAAAAATAAGACAAGTCTGTATAAAATACAGAGCCTGCCAATGAAGTATATAGAGAGGTCTTTTAATGATTATTTTTACCTTTGAGCACTTCTATAAGGATTACTTGGTGGCATGCAAATTCTTTCCTTTCTCTTCTGGTGTAGGTAGCTGAATGTAGCAGCTTATGTTCTTCTCCCATTCTTCTCCCAAGGGACACCAATAATTTGAGGTTATATAAATTAATCCTCTGGGAGTTTCTTCTAAATGGAAATACTCATTTGGAGGATCTAACACCTGCTGAGCTGCTACCTGCCCTTCACTGTGCTGAGATGGAGCTCATAGCAGTGGGGAGACAGAGCTGGGATACTGAAAATGGCCTGGGCATACATACCCAACACCGAAATATAAACAGTATTTTCAAGCTCCGTGTAGGTCTTTCTTGCTAGAGTAAAAATTCTGAATATCTGAGGGGTGATCACTCTAACTGTGCAGGAAGAAACTGTGACTTCCTTGTCGGCTGTGTGAGCATCTGTGTTCAAGTTCTAATTTTGTCTGGTTTAATAATATTTTTTTCTATTTTCCCTTTCTCTAAACAAAAGCCAATAGAATCTGTAATAGAACTTAAGAAATATGATTACTGTGGTTTATTGATAGAAATCATAAATAGTCATGCTTGGGCTTAAAGATACTCAGTTCTGAACATTGATTTTACAATTTTCTAATCAATCGCAGTACATGCTGGTGGATGATTATCTGAGCATTTCAGAACATACCTATTTGAATGTAATAACTGTTCCTAAGCATAAAAGAGTATAAAGCAGATGTCAAATCCCTGATTTTTTTTCTCTGCTAAAAGAGGGGGCTTGTGAAATCCTTCAACATCGGTGCCATTGGGTTTGGGCTAGGTGGAACACAAAACCATAGGCCTTTCCTGCAGTTAAGGAATTGGCACTGATGGATGGCCCACATAAGCTCAAAGAGTGGGTTAATAATTTAAATAAAATATTCCTTCATCTTTTTGCCCTCGGGAGAACCTTCCATAAAAGTATGGATGTCTTTTTTCCCTGCAGTTTGTCTGCTCTTTCCTGTGATTCCTGTGTGTTGGTGGTTTACAAGCTCAGCCAAATTGTTACTCTTATTTAAAATTCACTAGAAGTCAGGGGCCTCTGTGAAAGGTAAGTGGATATTGTGTGAGGATGTACTGCATAGTAAGAAATGAACTCTGCTCTGAAGAGATACAGCTTAGATGAAAGGCAGAGATGAAGCCATAGCCTCTATGCCAGTAAGGCGAAGAGAGAAACAAACGAAGTCCTGAAAGTCTGTGGCAGTCAAATGTCTTCATGGAGTTGGCTTTAAAGACTCCCGTTTAAAATTCAGCATTATATGAGAAACAGTGAAGTGGGTTCCAAGACAGTTGGTATATTGATGTGGTGGCAAAACTAGTCTGGGACCTGAAAGTAGCACAGCTCTCTTAGCTCTCTAACAGTGCTTGTTGGCTTGGGCACAGGGCCATGCTGATGCAGCTGTATTGCTTCCCATTCCAGGGCTACATCACTTGGCTCACTAGACTGGGAATCTTGTGTGTTCATGTAGCTCAAGCAACTCTTTAAGTTTATGTAAGAGGAAAAAGAACAGCTCTCAGTTCTTCAGGCCCATACTAGTGTTGCCACAGTATTCCTTTCATTGTTTCCCTCAGTAGTCACTTCCGTATGTAACATAATTCTGCTGGAATAATTCAAAAGAAGGAATTACTGATGCATTAAAGACTGTATTTTGCGTAAAAGAAAAGATTACTGAAATCTGTATTCCTGAAGTTCACACTTTTTTCTTTAGACATGTTCAGCTCAGCCTATACTAATGTCTCAACTTGGAATTAGTCCTGTTTCATGTGGAAGGAAGCAAAGGCAGTCCCCCAGCAGCCCCTCCCAAGCAGGCAGTTTGGCTCATTTCATCACACTGCATGTGTGTTCTGGAGGAAGTTCAAAAGAGGTGCACCAGGGTCTCAGTAGTGCCCTTGGTCAAAATTGTAGATAAATACATGAAAAAGCCACAAATCCTGGCAGAATTTATTTAAGACATCTTTTTACTGCACCCTCTGCTTCCTTTGTGCCCTCAAAACCATGGATGTGGTAATCTGCTGACAAAAGCAAGCTTTGCTACTCTCACTGCTTCAGAATCAATACTGCTGCAGAAGAGCAAGCTGGGTTCCCCCACATCTTCTCCATCCTCCACACCTCCTCCACATACCCACAACAGCTCTAACTCTGTTTCCACACACTGTCCCTGGTGGCTGCTAATGATGAGGGAACGTCACAACTTTATCGGAAATCACAAGAAGGAATGAGCTTGCTGCATTGACAGATCAGAAATGTTAATTCTGACCTGAAGAGAAAAGCACCATGATGGCCAGGTGTTGAGTCCCCCAGTCCTCACTCAGCGAGTTTATTCAAAAGGGGCTTGAGCTACTACTTTTTCTTGAGGTGGGTGCACAGGAGAAATGCAACAATATTCTCAGGAGGTTGAAAAAACAAGCTGTTAAGGAAAACTTTAGAAAATCAGGAATCTGGCAAAATTTAAAACAAACATTCTATCAAAACAAGGCATTTCACAGTGCATCAACTTGGAAAACTCTACCCATCCAACATTAAATTATCCACATTTCAAGAAAAGGAAATTAGGAGTAGAAAAGAAGAGAAAAAGAGTAAAAGAAAGAGAAAAGCGAGATATAGCTACTGCCTTGGATCCTAGCGTGGTTTAATCTGCCATAAAATCCAAGGACAATAGGGATGCAACCACATGAAGCTCAGGGCAATGGGTTTTATTTGCTCTGGCTTCCTGTGGCCACCCCTCCCCAAGTGGGGCTTCCAGTCATCTGGTCACTCTGGGGCTAGACTGGGGGCTCCAGGGGTGGGGTGTGGGGCATTGCTTCTGCTGTGCCAGGTGTGCCAGTGACTTACAACCATTCGGTTGTTTTGAACCTGTAATCATTTTCTCTGGTCTCTCACACCTGGCTAATCCTTTTTTAAACAGACTTTTTTCTCTCATGAATTCCGTTTCACAAACAGTGCATTTGTTTACTTGCTGATGAGATTTGTAACCTGAATCAATATTACTCCATGCTTTACTTAATGCAAGGATGTAAATACTAGTAAAAAAAATGTGAATTGCTTGCATTCCCAGAGCTCAAACAGTAACAATTTATAAAGAGGATCGATGACCTTCACCATCTCAAACCTTGCCCTGTTCAGTTATGTGGGAGTATTATTTTGACATCTGCATGGCTGCTTGTCTGAAACAGGAGTGATGTGGAGTCCCTCTGCAGTCCCCAAGGTTTGGTTCCTAGGCTACTGTCCATACTGGCAGTGACTGACACTTTGACAGCCCCAGGAGAGACTGGCTGTGGTTGCACGCAGGCAGAGCTCAGCCCCTGCCTCACTCCTGCTTGCAATCCTCAGAGCTGAGCTGTATTGGCAAGAAGAAGAATGACTTGCAGGGAAGTGGTGTGAGATGGGGAATCCTGTGCTGAGTAATGCAAAAATGGGGGACTTCCAGCAATACAGCCTCACACATCTAATGTATTTTCAGCATTTGTACCACTCTGTCTGCCCAGCTATTTTTTGCTGTGCACTGTCCTGAAAGAGTATTATACTTTCCATGTATTTATTCTGGTTTTTATTTCATGTACACTGTCTCTGTTTCAGGTTACATAGGATGGTTTCAAAATTGGTTTGTAATTGGCTTCTTTGAATTGTTGAAATTATGCAGCACATATGACATCATCCTCAGCTGGACAAAGTTCAGCAGCATTGTGAGAGGAAATGTTTGCCTTCTTACTAAATCCGTCAGTCATACAAAGCCTGGAATAGCATAGGATATTATTAATAAAACAATTTCTCTCTTCCCTCCTACTTAGCATTCCCTTAATGGTTTCTACACAACAGACCTGCCATGGCAGTCTGCTGTGGCAGTTTGCACACACACTGCAGTTGCAACGGTTCAGCTATCTCTCAAACCTGAGTTGTGCAGAAAAATATGCTTATTTCATGTGTTTATGGCCTGGATTCAGAAGTCTTGTTTCTTCACATCCAGGAAGATTAAACAAATCTTAAATGGCACCAGTATCCCTGGTACACCCTGAGGTCACTGAAGGCCCATGAAGGGCATGCAGTTTGGAAAGATGGGGACACTGAAAAATGCAAGAGTGTAATAGATAAGAAGACTGGACATAGTTGTGAAGACTGAGAATTTTATATCAAGAGAGAAAATGACAGTGTTTTGCCTTAATATCATACAGCTTCATTCCAGAAGGAAGAAAGAAGATACCCACTGATACAGGTGAGTGTTCTTAGGCATTAGAGTTGGTTACGATTGAAGGTCAGACCAGAAGGCTGTAAATTAGGTGTGCTCTTCCTGTCTCTATCAGCATTTGATAGCAGCATTTTTACAGCTTAACACAGCGGGGGGAAAAGGATGCTTTACTTATGTGAAAAACGCTTGGACTGAGGTAATGTGTACACAGAACAGTGAAACACTTTATTAGCTGTGTGGAGGAAAGCTGTGTCTCTAAAGGATTTGCCACAGACACATGTGACCCAGCAGTAGGCTGAAATAGGACAGAAGTCATTAGGATATTTCTCCACACTTTTTAATGTAGTCTCACAACTTCCACTTTTTAGATCTAGTGGAAACTGTAGTATTAAAATTCGAAGAAAGGACAGAGAAGAAAATTAGGAGAAAGGGTAGACAAAATACATGTCTGTAAAATCTGTTAAAATACCTTTCTTGAAAGATTTTCATCTTGGTGGCTTGGTGGTTTTCATCTTCACGGGTAGAGAGGATCAGGCCAGATGGAGGCTTGTTTGGACTGAAAAGAGTGTATGATCATGCCCCTGGCATTTTCATGCACTTGAATCCTGTTTGCACATGGAAACTCTTAACTGATGGTGCTTCAAATGGAGTTTGGCTACATGTCTAGTGAGTATGCACTGTCCACTGCTAATCCATGTGCTTTCTGTAGCCCTGATACTCTTTTAAAGTGTGGTTGCTGTACCCAAGCTGAGGTTCAGTTAATGGAACAAGCTTCCTTTTATATTTAGGAGAAGCTGCAGCTCCAAATAAGCATTTACCTGCTGTTCTTAATGGAAGATCTATTTCTTTTAAAGCTGATCAGGTTTATATTAGCACTGGCAGCCTTTAGGTGTACATTTTGATATACTTCAGTATTTCATAGATCAATTTAATAACTGCATAATGAAAAGAGAAAAAGGATAGAATAAATATAGGTAATTAAATTCAGAAATCTTAACTCTTGTTGAGTCAATATTTAGTCAGATTTCCCTGTGTTCAGGCCTACTGCAGCACCAAACCCTTCAGGAAAAGACTGAAAGGAGCTTGTAACAAAACTTTGGAAGAGTTAGTTAAAAGTGTTAGGCTTGCGCCCCATGCAGTAACATTCAGAGAGTTGTCCAGGGTGCAAAAAAGGGGTTGGATTAGCCCATGTTTTCTCAATCCACACTTCATCATTCAGACTCAAGATCTGGAGGTCCAAATAGCATAAACTCACTTGTCAGCAGGAGGATTAGCTCCCAAGGTTGAATTCATTTGGAGAGCTATGTGAGAAGTCATCTTGATAAAAGCCATAATAATAAATCATAGTATTTTGTGATAACATTTTGAATCATTTTTCGAGAGCCAAGTCTGTAGGGGCTTTTTGTGTTTAAAGCCTTTTAAATGTTTTTAGCTAATCTTTCTTTTGAAAAAGAGCCCTGCTCTCTGTTCTGCTGTATGTATTATGTTTGATCAATGCTTTCTTTGTGCCTGAAAAGTGGAAAGTGTATTTTTCATTGTCATTTTATTATTTTAATCTGTTACATGGTTAGAATTTAATACCAAAGGGCAGCATGTTATAAGTTTTTATATTTAAAGTGACACTGCTGTTGAGTTTTTTTTTCCCCTAAGTTATTTTATTGCTGGTGAAAAGCAGCAGCAGCAGAGATTACAAGTGAAGCTTTACCCATTTTACCCCTCTTTATTAGTGAGATCTAGATGAATAATTGAAAATGCAGGCAAAGGGGCTCTCAACTCATCTAAACTGACATCCATTATTTCCAGCAGAGGAGAACGCAGTGACAATGGATTGGGAAAAGAATTTCCAGAACCCTGCTTAGCATTCAGGAAGGAAAGTTAAATTCAGGTGCTCATGTTGTGCAAGTGAATTGTGGCTTTTTTATGCTACGTTGTGTGCTTTTCATTTTGTTTTCTTCCCAGAAAAGACTTCGTGGAAGAGCAGAGGTCATGCCATAAGTGCAGTTAAGAGTGGAAATTGGAGGATAAGTACCAGTGAGGTAGATTGAAAAAAGAGGCCTGTTTATTCATCACAATATGAAATTCAGATGGCATAAAAATCTGCACAACTTACCCAGTGCATACCAAAAACTTCCTTAGCCATGTAACTGCAAATAAGGGTAAGTTTCTAGTAGGGTCTTCAGGGTACTTTCTTGCCCATGTGCAGTTTAACACTATGGGAAATTACCTCAAAGGAGTAGACAATGACTGATAAAAGTGTATAAATGATACAAGAACTTCATGGAATCATAGAATATCCT
>VZRO01001953.1:0-128098 GCA_013397915.1 Daphoenositta chrysoptera
TTTAATAACTTTTATTTAATGAACATTTGCATTGTAATTATGTTTTTAAAATTCCCCGTTACAGTTATGTAATGAGCTCCTTTGTTATTATAGCCCTGTGCCATTTCTTTTCCCCTAAGAAGTATCTTTTATTTTAAGTTATTACTTTTCTTCCTTTCTAAGTAAAGAAGGGGGAGATGTTGCGGTCCGCTTTTAGGCTTATTGGTTACCTGTTTTCCCTGTTGATAGATCCTTCTCTGTATATATGCTTTGTTCCAGTTTCTCCCATTGTTGGGTTTTTACTAAGTTTGTACCCCACCTTTCCCTTGTCATTCAGTTTGCTGTATTCCCTCCCCCGAGGTCTGCAGCACCTCTCCTTCTAGATAATTCTCTTTTACTCGGTATCTTATTGGTTTGTGTAACTCATTTCACTCCCTTTCCCCTACCAGATAAGTTTATGAAATGTCAATTATGTACTGAACCCTCCTTTGTTATGCCCTTATTGGTTATGTACTTGTCACCGCCCCTGGTACCTCCTACCCTTAAAAACCCCTGCACACCCTGAATCCTTGCTTTTCCGTCCCCGGACCCCTTCAAGAATAAAGCTTTTGGAACTCCACACGGAAGCCTCCCCCTCATCCTTGCTCTCGCCGGCGCGCTTCCCACCGGGCTCGCTGTTTCTACCCTGCACGCGGGGCGGCTGCGCTCCGCTGGCAGGAGGCCTTGGAAGACACCCACTGCGGATGCAGTGAGGGCTCTCCGGGCTGAACCCCGAGCCGCGTCAGCTGGGTACCTTGGAAAATTGGTATGACCTGCATCTCTTGGAGGGTGGGATGGAGCAGCTGGCCAAGGCTCCTTACAGGAAGGGAGAGTTGGAGGAGTGGCTGCAAGATAAAGGGTTGGGTTTAGACTAACAGTATTTGAGGTATGAGGAGAGTTAAAGTGCTCTCTAAAAACTGTGGGTGGTTTTCCAGTAATCCCCGTGGATAAGGAGGATTAAAGGATGTTGCTTGTTGAGCTGCCTGCTGCAAGGTGAGGAATATGTCTTCTGCTGGATGTCAGAAGCTGCTGTGGAGGTACCTTGTCCATTTGTGAAATGTCTGTCTTGGTATTTATTTCTATTTCTGGAGCTCAGAAGTGCAATGAAGTGGGTCGTGTGTTAGTGATTGAACTGTAAGAGCATGCAGAGCCTATCTAAGGAGAGCCAAAAGCCCTCAAGCAGGGACAAATGAGACACAAAAGTAAGCTTGCTGGGACTAAAGGATTTAGCAGGGGTGCCAGAACAGCTGACTACTGCATAATACATAAATAAATTGTGACAAAAACTACTGAGCCAAGAGACCCAGGGGCTGAAGAACTTCCAAACTATACCATGGGGGTCTGCATTCAGCAACGAAGGTTATCTTTAGACCTCATCTAAACAAGTGGATGTGGAGAATTCCTTTGTGAATTGTTGTGCCTTTTGAATTGAGGATCTTGAGACAGAGCCTCAGCATGGCTTCCCCTCTCTTCTCTTTCATCTGCGTGTCTCTGCCCTGTTGCCTTGACCAAAAGTCCGAGTGGTAGTTCACATATCAAGTGACTAAGGGTAGAGCAAGGAAATAAGTGGAGTAAGAGGAGCGGATTTTTATCAGTTGACCTCTAAAAGTACCACTGAAACTCTTTAGCTGACTTGTGTGTAGCAGTAGCACAGTAACATGTTTCATTGTATTCAGCCTAGCATCTTCCTTGTGTGAATAGTTGTTGGTTTTGCCTTGCCTCAATCTGCATTTTTTTTTTTTGGTTATTGTTTTTGTAATTAAAAGTATTGGGGGAGCTGATGTTTCTGCAGGTACAATGGTGCTTTTTAACACGGTTAGGTAAATTTAAAAAGAATAAAGCCATTTTCATGTAGTGGCGTGGTAGAGAGACAAGGGGGAACAACACAATTTTATTGTAACCATTTAGCAGAAACCAGTGTAAAATGCTCTATATAATCATCTAGCCACATCTTGTCAAAAGCTGACACAGAACTATCATCTTGAAGGTCTGTCTTGTATCTGTTCGTATATTAGAGCTGCTTGTTACTAAACTTGATTTTTCTTTCAGAATTATTACATTGATGTATTTGTTCCTGTCCTCTCACCTCAATAGCAAAACTAATAAAAATCTTTTCTTGGACAAAATAAGAGTTATTACACCTTTTAAATTACCTATGGCTTTATGTCCTCCCACAGGATTTCTTGCTTTTATTCGTAGAAACGAAAAAATAATTGAGACCAGACTTCTGCCTCTCTTTTTTTTTCCCAAACAGTTATTTCACCTTTGCTTTAACTAAAGACTTTTGGTATTACTGTGTCTTCCAAGATTTTATTGCAATAGAAATTGCTAATGCTGAAAGCTGCTATTAATGGTAGCTGTAAGCACAGGAGCTGTATTTTGCCAAATACTAAGGTGTTAGTAAAGAAATAACAAGTAACTTGGATTTCTGTGACTTTTTGGCAACTTCAGCACTGACTTGAATGCTATTTCTTCACTAATACTTCAGTCTAGGAATGCTGTTACTGCGCTCTGATCTTTATTGAATTCTTATCTGCTTTTGGTGCTAATTTCTTCTGCTGCTGTTTCCTCTCGGTGTGCTTGGTTAAAGGCTGTGCCTATGACATATATAGTAACACACTCAGGAGATGCAGTCTCTATTAGTATATTAAAAGCTGCCTTTAGGTAATGTTTTTTTCTTAGGGGATGCTCTATCAGCCCCTCTTATTGCTGTTTTTCCTCAGGGTCTGCTTTGCTGCCATCCTTTGGATGCACTGAAGTGGCATAAAATTATTTTTAAAAGGTGGGGCTCCATTTGCAGAATTGCATCCCTGTGCTGTGTTTTTCCTTTTGGTCCTTGGTGTGTCTACAGGTGTGGCCTATAGACATTGGCACTGGCACAGAGGGGTGGCTGCTGGGGCTGTCTGTGCTGCTGGGTTGGTCTCTGACCTGGCAGGGGAGCTGCTCTCCATTAGGTGCCAACTTTGGATTTAAAGGCTCTGTCCTGCAGATTTGAATCTCCTCTTCAAGAAAAAGCCACCCATCTTTTTTAGTACCTTAAACAATATGGTTCAAGCGTTTCAGTTTTGCAGGGAGCTTGTTTAAAACCTGTCTTCTCAGTCCCAGCTCAGCACCTGATAGTGAACAACTGCACTGGAAGTTGAATTTTGGAGCTGTGCGCTTTCTTTTTTATTTCCTTTGAGCTGTCATGGGTCTAATTACAATCCGTGTCCACATCTCCGTGGGCAGGTTTGCTGGGCACAGATTGATGCTTCCTCTCCCTGGCATCACAGCTTTGGAGAGGCACCTGCAGGGGAGTATTGATCTCCAGGACTTGCCTGTTGCTCAGCTGTGCTCTGGGTAGAATTTCAGCTTCCGATTGCTACACTTCATATTTTTGTTCTCCGGGGAGATATAGCAACTGAAGGAAAGAAAACAGAGCTTTTACAGAGGATTTTGTGAACTAAATGGTCTTTACTCACTGACAAAGTGCTGGGGATGTGGCTAAAGTGAGTTATCTGTGCTCAGCTCCCCAGCTCTGCTAGCGGGGATTCCTGCTGCTCCTTGTAGAAGCCCCTCGAGCCTGTGCTGCTGCTTCCTCTGAGCTTGCTGATATCTGCTGCCAGATTGTGTCTGTTGCTCGGTGAGCTAAGCACTTTCTTCCAGGCTTTTTTGAACTTGAAACTTACTCTTTATTGAAATTCCGCTCTAACTCCTTGGTTGCAGCCTACCTTTCTCCGTTGCCCCAGTGCGAGGAAGCAGAGCAGATGTGATTTTTTTCAGTTTATTTCCCTTTATTCTAATTCACTCTCCTTAAAAGCAAGTTTGCTATGATAATGGCCATCAGCAGTTTCTGGGCTGGAAGGTGTAGCATGTCTTACACTTTACAGCTGATTATGCAGTGAAATACTCAGTAATCAAGGTGAGAAATCTGCCCATTTAAAGCTTATAACATGAATTTGATATTCTGATATTTCCTAAACCGTCAAGATTTGCATTTGTAAATAGAAGTTATGGAATAAATTCAAATAGAAAAATCTGGAATTACTTTTTTTTTCCCCCTCAATTATGCAGGTTAAGTCAATACTCTACAGTTAATAAAATTACTACAGACTTAATAAATTTGAACCATAAGTTACTGCAGGAAGATTTCCTGATCAGTCTTATCTAAGTAAGGGAAATCTATGGAATCAAGGTACTATGTGAAAAACTTCTGGTATTTAGAATAAGTTTTTAAAACTCAGCTTTACCTGTTAGTTTAGAATTGGCTAAGGCAGTCTATGTATTTATGATGGCACCTACAGGTACTCTCTGGCAAGGAGAACTTTGTATACCACTAAAGCAATTGCTCAGGACAAAATTCTCAGTGCAAACAGAACAATGTTATCTAAGAGTTGAGGTTTTCTGTCTGGGAGGAGTTTTCACTCAGACAAGAGTAGTGTAGGTAAAACAAAGTTTTTATGGTCTCCTCACTTTTAATTGGTTCTTCCACAGGCAGGTTGTCTTAACTAATTTAGTTCTGTGCCCTGTCAGTGAAATCAAACAAACCTACAGGATAACTTGAGTCATGCTGAATGCCATCCTTCAAGTTAACTCAGCAGCACTGCTGAAACTGTTCGTGGCTTGAACAGCTATTCAGTACAATGCATGTGAGTGCTGAAATGGATTCACCTCTTTGTATAACCTGGCTCAAGTAGTCTCTTCTGTTGTAACTCTTCTAGGCTGAATTCTTTACAAAAAGACTAGGAATGTATTTAAAACCTGAAAATCACAATTGTCCTTTTCCTCTTCTGTGTTTCACCCAGCCTGGGTGCAACACAAAGAACTCTCTTGTACCTGGGCTGGGAGCAGGAGTTTTATGGCAATTTAACAGGTGCTCTGTGCCTTTGCATCCCCGGAGCCGTTCAGGGACCTCATGGCTTAAATCAGACACACCTTATCACTGCTCTTGATAGGCACCTTTCTGCTCTGAAGGTGTTTCAAAAATATGCAAAGCTCTGCCTAATAGGAGTTCTCCCTGATGTGTGAATAGGCTGATTATGCTGTGTCCCAATTAAAGAAAAATGGTTAATTTCACAAAATGTCTTCACTCTACCTGCCATATCCAGTATAGAGAAACGTGCAATGTTTCTTGGAGGGAAGTTAGGAATCCAGTTTGAAAGCAGTCAGAAGGCACAATGGTTCTGCTGCCCAGAGGCTGATGGATAAGCAACACCTCCGTGCTGAAGCAGGTTTGTTTAGGTGTTTGTGAGCTGGCAGCTTTTGTTTTGTTTTGTCAAAAAATGGAAGATTACAGCCAAATTTCTCTGGGTGGAGATCTTGAGAGAAAAGATGCTCCTAAATGGAAGGGACTACTATCTCTGGCACAGAAGTTACCCTAGTTCCCACTGATTTATGTAGATTTGTGGGAAAATCCAAGTCAGTCCCTCAGTTGTCTTCATCAATTAAAAAAAAAAAAAGTAAACAACTATATTTGTTCCAAAAAGGAAGGATTAAAAAAAAAGTTCTGCTCCTAGATAAGCTGAGAACCTGATAAAGCCAAGGTTATGTTGCTGGACAAACTGACAAGCGAGTTTGGACTGCAAAGAACAGTAGTGATTCTTGGGAAAAGGGGAAGATGGTAGGAGTTTAGCTAAACTTACCTTGGTGTGAAATGAAGATGATGTTTAAAACACCCACTCTGGGCTCTGGAACTGTAAGAGCCCAACCCTTAGTTGAATACACAAATTTTAAACCCCTCTGCAGTCCCTCTCCCAGGTACTGTGCCAGTCCTGCTGCCTCCTTCCCCCAGCAATCACAGCTCTTCAAGTAATAAAGACAAAGGTTAAACAATACATTCTTCTGAATATTTATAATTAGCCTACTAGTTCAACTTACACATCATTGCAGCTCTCCTGAGCTGATCCAGTAGTGGATATGGGGAAGTTTTTTCCATGCCTGTTTCCATGATGTAACTTCACAACTGGGTGCAGCTGCCTGTTGCATCTTCTGCTTCACAAACTTACTTTTGAGGTTACCTGTGCTTGAATCTGATGATACCACCTGACATTGATCACCCTGTAGATGGGAAAACAGACGAAATCTTCTAGAAATATTTTATTTTGAGGCTTCCTTTTCTTCTCTGGCTTTTCCATTGCAGTGCAATTTGATGTTTGCATCTTTGTTTGCAGAGCCTCATACATGATGCTCAGAATAAAAGTGCAAGAATTACCATTTGTTAGGCAGGTGCTTTTGGGTAAAGAGTCCTTTCACCTTTTCTAAGAAGTAGCTGGTAGTTTGTTAAGTACCAAGTGAAAGCTGGCTCTTGTGTCTCTTGGTTACTTCAAGAACCTACTGAAGACCTGATGAAACATATGCAATGGGGAAAATACAACTTGTGTCACCTGAGAAACCAGCTCATAAAGGTGTATTACTATCAGGTTTTTGGGAGTTGCCATTTGTCAGTCTTTGCAGAATTCAGTTGGGAAGTTGTCCTCAAAAATATTACAAAGTTAGAAAACAAAAGGTGCTGTTAAACATGGACTGCAGAAAATTGATATTTTAAATGAATGATGATACATTGCATAGATTAGTGAAAGCACAGGAGAGTTCTGGGGAAATAATGAGCTGTCTAAATGGTCAGGAAGAAATTTACCTTCATTCTGTCACCTCAGATGCGCAGGAGCAGAAAGTGAAATAATTTATGACAAGGCTACGTACCTCTTAACACTGTAATATATCAGACTTGTGATGTTGTGACACCAATCACCAAAAGATTCTAGGGTTGTGTCATAAATTAAATTGTGCTGCATCTGATTGGGCTTTTTGTGCTTTATTCACATCAAAAGGCAATTACATTTTGTGCAAACTTAATCTTACCCGTTTAATGGCGCATGCAAAATATGCCTTGTAATTTCTCCTTTATTAATGCTGTATAGAGGGGGTTTCTGCAAATGAGAGGCAACTAATTATTTTGTTTTTGTAATGGGGGTACCCTTCCAGATTTAGTCTTTGCTTAAATTAAATGTACATGTAAGAGATGTATCTTGAACTTTTTAAGGGCTGCATCTGTACTACTTACAGGAATTATCTTAACAGTCAATATAAATGCCTCAATGATGTCAGCAAGCCAGGGCTCAGCAGATTCTTACAGAAAACTGTGATAAACACCAAAATCAAATCTGTATTTGCACAGGGACAAGGGGGAATGGCTTTAAACTGTAAGATAAGAGGTTTAGATTAGATGTTAAGAGAGAAATTCTTATCTTGAGAGTGGTGAGGCACTGGCCCAGGTTGCCCAGAGGAGTTGTGGATGCTCCATCCCTGGAAGTGTTCAAGGCCAGGTTGGATGGGGCTCTGAGCAACCTGGTCTAGTGGAAGGTGACAGAGGGACTGGAATTAAGTTATCTTTAATATGCCTTCCAACCCAAACCATTTTATGATTCTATGATCTTTTTCAGTATTTCTTTTCCTTTGGTAATGAAATAAGCTTGGCACCCACCAAAACTCCCCACAATTTGGGTTAATGAAACTTCCTGGCAGATCAAATCTAAAAGGAATGACTGACTACCCAAAAGGATGTCTACACAAGAAATTAATGACCTTGGAGAGGAGAGCAGTGAGAACAGGATCCAACTCAGGACCCAACAAGGCAGAGCCACATATACTGAAGGAATGGTGAATATTTGCTGGTCTAGGCTGGGAGCTCTAACAGAAACACAGTGGACGCCAATGTGATGGTGACAAATGCAGCTGGAGGATGAATTAGGAGAGGTATTTCCGTGAGGGTTGGGGATGCTCTGGTGCAGCCTCTGCAGGAACACGTGCAGGATGTGCCTCTGGGCTTCCAGTGCCAAGTCAGGTTTGCAGGCTGCAAAATTGCACCTGGACCGGGCTAATTTTTTTTGTGCCTGACTGTACATTTTCACTGCTGCTTGTAGAATGTGATTAAAACATCATAAATGAACATGAGTGCTTAAATTAAAGGATACTGTTGGCACTGAACAAAGTTATAAACAGGCTGGGAATGTGTGTGGGCAGATTTCAGGATGAGATTTGGAAAAATGCTTATTGAAATCCACTCAAGTAGGAGCATGGGGAGAGAAAACTGGGGGTTGTAAAGGAGTTATATTGTGCTGGTTGTAATAATAAGAACAAAGTGAGGCAGCACATAGCTTTTGCTTAATTGGGCCTGTTAATGGGCATGTTTGTGTGAAAAGAGGCTAAAGTATGTGTAGTTTCCAAGAGTCTGTAATGAGGAAACTGCTTTAAAAAGGCTGAAGAAAAATAAAATAGCATGCCTGACATGTCTTTATGGTTGGGGTCGATGATTACTTCAGGGATCAAACATATATGACAGGTCTCACTTCTGTACTCCTACTGCTAATCATTTAAGCTAATTTTACCAGCTGGAAGGTGTAACCATGTTTGGTTGGGTTTTTTAAATAGAAAGCAAATTCTCTACTTAAATTCTTTGTAGAAAGCTTATTTTATAATGAATGTTTCCTAATGAATGAACAGTTCTTTTCCCTTTGGAAAAGGGATAAAACAAATTATTTCCAAAACTTTTAAAAGGAAGGGAAATTTGTGTTGGTTTGGTTTTGTTGTTTTTTGTTTTTTTTTTCTTAAATGACATAAAATTTTCATGGAATCTTAACCTTTTCTGAATTTATTTTTTTTTCTGATAAGATAGCAAATATCCTTCTATGTCTATTAAAATACTAGCTATTTTTCATTACTTAGTGGTTTCTGAATAACTGCAATTCAGACACTGATTTTAGTTTGCAAATAGTACACATTTGACTGAAGCTTGCTATTTTTAGAAGATATACGTGTCACATCCTGTAATGAAATTGAGCTTGATATTAGTTCAACCCTAACATCAAGCTGAAGAGAATTAGTTGGAGTGTCAGAAACCACACACTTATTCTGTGCAGAAAAGGCAGTGGTGATTAGTCATGTTATGTCAGCTGTAGCAGTTGGACAGGAAAGAGGAATGATTTAAATACACACTGAAAATGAAGATACCGTTGCTTTTCCCATTAAACTGTTTGCAGGACTGATGCATGAAAACAGTTACTTGTTCTTCAGAGTTGTTGTCCGCCTACAGCAGCTGAGAGACAAATGGTATTATATGTGACATTATATCTTTACCTTACTGATACATACTTTGCATTTCTAAGCAATTTTCTGTCCAGAGCTTTAGAGCTGAGTTCCCTTTACAAAATCAGATCAGTACTGCAGGCAGGGTTCTGACCAAGACTCTAAAGAAAATCAATGATTTGGGCCTTTTTGACGCAACAGAAATGAGCTGAGAACTTCAGATACAATTTTAGTTTAGTGCTCTAGTCTTGCCTTCAGGAGTGCCAATGCCTAGGCTAAAAGAATTGTTTTGGCTAAATAAATCCACATTTGGATTTATATGAACAGAGTAGCAGCCAGGACAGTATTGGTCTGCAAGCTTAGCAAAGAAGAATTGTGTGGGTGGAACTGGGCAGAGCTAATGGCTTTTAGTTGTCATAAAATTCATCCCTCCACTTACCTGCCTCACTCTTCAGGAGTCAAAACTGAGAGGATATTGGACTAGTTCATGCTTATTTCATCCATGGGACTGCTAAGTATGGTCAAAAAATTAGGGAGAAAAAAATAGTCAAAGGATGATTTTGAGGGCCACAAGGTAAAATTGGGAAAAACTGCTTTTTAACAGCAGGCTTCTGGAGCAGAATAGGACTGATGATATCCTCTGATCTCTCCACTTCTTGCTGTGTGACAACCCTTTGTGTCTTGAACATCACAGATCTGGTTTAGGTGTACACTGAGAAAAGACCTGTGAGTGTCTTTGCCAAAGGCCTCTGGGCCCCCTCTGTGCTCCAGCCACTATCAGGGAAGGAAGAGGTGGGGAATGAAGAGTAGAGACTCAAAAATATAGCAGATTATAGTGTTATGTGACATGAAGCTGCCTATGAAATAATGGTAGCTGAAAACTGGCCTAGAACTTAAGGTCAGGAACAGCTGGACTTCACGAATCCCTCTCTTTTTAGTGTCCACCTACTGAGTTAATAGAAGGATTTGAGTTGCAGCCTGTCCCATATCCACTGTCTGAGCTGGCTCTTTAGCACATCTTGTTGGGACTCCTAAGCTGAGCATATTTGGATATCTCGGTGTACATCCCAGCTGAGCCAAACAGGTGCTTTCCCTGACTCCAGCCCCACCAAGCTGGGCTTTACACTCAATTCAGTAAATGCTAAACTGGGTCAAATTCTCCTTTGATGAAATCAAATGTCAGATGTCATTTGGCTGTGATCTTGTCTGCACTCAGGCCACTTTATGCTCTTCTGGCATCGTAAAGGAAGAATGAATGACATTGTGACTCGTTTTAAAGCCCCTCTGTGCTGCCAGGGTGATACTGTGGGTTTAGAGTAAATGAAATTTCAGGCTAATTTGCTTTACGGTGAATGAGTATCAGGGCCATGAGGTTGTTTGGGCTGAGTCAATGATGAGATGTTGTGTGAGAATGAGTTGCCCAACAGGCTTTAGTTGCCCTGTGGCTGAAGGGAAACCTCTACAAGGATGCAGGATAATACCAGAGCACTGTGTAGGTGAGGGGGAGGCAAGGATGAGCTTCCTGAAGGCTGCAAACCAGCAGGCAAGTGACTGAAATATGGTGCGAATAATACCCATGACATAATGCTGGGGAACAAAATTGGAGGGAAATGACATCCCTTGGGAGAGATTGAGAGGTGGAAAAAAATTTACCCTGTTTTCCAGGTAATACATGAATGTTTTGCTGAAGTGTGGCTGATGACACTTTGGACTGATTTGATGTTAAGTTCTCTTCAGGCTTGTAAATTGACTTTCCCTCCTGTTCCTGAAATAGGAGCAGCAAAGTCCCTCAGAAGTTTCTCATTACAGAGGATTTATTCAAGATTTTGCATTTCCATCTGCAGTCTGAACCTCTTCAGTGGTTCACTGCCTCGTGTGGTGTGTGAGGTACTTCAGAAGTAAGGTACTAAATCAAATAAACCATTTTATAGCTGTATTGCAGAGTTAAATGGGAGCAGCTTGCTGAGACATAACACATATTTTGTAAAAATAGCCAGAAACTTATTTCCTTTCAGTGGTTACAATTAAGGTTTTCTTTCAGGAGAAAGGTGGAAGAAAGGCTGTTCAATTACACAGAGGGCTGCAGAAATGCCATTGAATGAATCATTTAATCCCTTTAAGTACAATCATCTTCCAATTTTCCCTGTTTCGGATATTTCCCATCTTACATGAGACATCCAAGCATAAAAGGGAGAGGTTGGTTATAGCTCCTTTTGTGCTCCCTGTCAGTCTGTTCTTGAGAAATACTTGAGCATAGAAGTAAAACCCCCATGTGCATCTGTATTTGGCTAATACACATAGAGGTGAATGTGTGTGGTAATTTATTCAATATGTGTAAAATGTTTGCATCAGTTTGGGTTTGTGATGCACGTTTTGGTTGTGGGGTTACACTGTTGATTCTTTGTGCCTTGCATTTAGGACTTGGTCAGGTATGGCCAGCATAGCTCCCTGAAAAATAATACTAGAGGGCATCTTGAATTCCATTCTAGCAGAAGTTTTTAGACCTCAATGTCCATGAACAGGTAGTGCCAGATAGATTAGAGTTTAACCATGAAGGAAAAATGTTTTCCTAGCTGCAAACTAACCTGGGAGATGTAACTGCTGCCTGAAAGGGAGGAATAAATTCATTTTACTCCTAGTCTGCTGACACAGACCACACTAGCAGCCATGTCTGAAAATTGTGTATATCTAGAAATGGAATTTATATCCCAGGCTGGTTTGCCACTTTTGCTAAACAGTGTCTGCTGTAGCTGTGGATATTTTTTTTTTAAAGTGAGAAGTACATAAACATCATAACATGAATTGCTTGCAGAAAGAAAATAGGTTGCTTTTTTCCCTACAAAATAGTAATCTGTTTTGTTTACTATTCCTGTCACAGTCTATATTTAGTGTTATAAAACCTGCCTTTTGCAGTACAGTAAATATTGAAGCCCTTATCTAATTTTTTATGTGATTTGCATATGTTACTATGCAGTTTGTATCTGTTTAGTGAAATTATCTTAGTAGGTGTTCAGGGACTCTTGCTCATCTGATTATGTTTAAATCCTCTTTATTGACAGTTTTTAAATTTCAAAGGAAAAATAAGTCAGGTCTTAGCATAGTTAAGCTAAATTGGGATTTAATAACAAAGTTTTAAGATGTGTTTATTTTGTGCTTCAATATGTGTGCCCTAATGCTAAATTTTAGAATGTACTTGCATGCCTTTCTGGAGGGAGGAGTATTTTATGTGCTGCATAAATTGAAGATTAGTGAAAAATTATATTCTATGGAAGTATTCCTGTAAAAGCAAGACCAGCATTTATGAGCAGTGTACATAGTCACTGGGGCTGTGTCTGGGTACCCTTTGGTGTCCTTTTAAAAATACAGTCAATATAACAGACTCATTCTGGGACGTCATGATGAGCACCACAACACATGCAGTCCATCAGTCCAGCTACTTCCACTGGTGTCAGGAAGAGGAGAGGTTAAACTGGTGGTGGTGGGGAAATAGGCTCTTTTATCATCTTTTTGTGCTCTGCTTACCAGTGAGAGTTGCAGGTTTTGTACAGTTGTCCATCTGCTCAAAGGGGCAACTTTTACTGGCACAGAGAAATGTACCTTTGGCCCCCGATGCCCTCATGTTGCGTGGTGTTACCTGGCATAATTCTTCTTCATCCCTCTTCATTGTACTTTGCCTTCTGGGAAATTTTCTTAGTATTGATTTAACTTCATTTCTGTTAAAAGAAAACCTGAGAGCTCTGTATAACTGTGCTATAATAATGGAATATCAACAATATCTGATTAATACAGCTGGGAAATATATTTTTGTTCTACAGTCAAAGCAATAAACAGGGAGGGGATCAAGTCAGGCTGCAATGAGAGAGAAACTTTTCAGGATATTTGATATATTGAACTTGGACTGATCAAAACAACTGCAGAGTAAAGCATTCTCTTTTATTTAACTTTATTTTTCCAATAAAATTCTTAGAGGAAAAATACCAGGTAGACTACATGAAATCAAAGTTTAATCTTTTGGAATTTCTTCAGGCAAGGTGACTTGTTCTTAAGTACCAAAACACATTGAATATTAGGGTTTTTCCAGTGCTTTTCAGGAAGATGGGCTTGGAGAAGGTCTAAGGAAGCTTCAACTGCAATCCTGATGTGTGCTGTGGAGACATTGGCCACACTGTCCTGTATCACAGGAAAGCCAGATGGAAAGAGACATCTGGATTCAAATGAAATTTGTGGATACCCCTGCCTGAGGGATGTGGGATGGAAATGAGGTGGATGTGCTTCTCCCTGGCAGTGCAGGGAAATGATGGTAACCCCACCACTCCTGGGAGGTGTCCAGCAGGAAGGGACTGACTGGTGTGCCCCAGCTCTTGTTCCGGAGGCGTGTGGCTGAGCTCCGGCTTGCACCCTCACCACCTCGTGCCAGGTATCCTCCTCCAAAGCAGGCTGAGACATTCCCTGCTCTGGGTAGATGGCAGCTGCACTGTTGTATTTTCTCAGCGTGTTTTCTTCCTTGAGGAAGCTGGGCCTGAGGCCCATGGGCCACACAAGAGGGGATCCTGAGTGACACCCAGACAGCACAGCCACATGGGACAGATGTGACTGCACATAATGTGAGGGAGGAGCACGCAACTGTCACAGTAGAAACAAGCTGCTTTTACTTTTCTCTTTTTATTTTTACAGAAAATACTTTTACATCTGGTTTGTGCCATACNAGTCACAGTAGCAACAAGATGCTTTTACTTTTTTTATTTTTACATCTGGTTTGTGCCATACTGTCATGACAGTTACCACTCCCTTTGTGTTTTGAAGTAGATCAATAGGTTTGTTGTTGGGTCAAGACAAAGGGCTTGACAGCCCAGGAAACAAATTACTTGTATTTCCTCCCCTATTCAAGCTCTCCCTGTCACAAAAGTTGTTAGCTGTAGAAGACAACTTTTTTTTAGTGTTTTTGTCACCGAGCTGTGTCAATGTCAAAATATCTGGAACAAATAAATAGGTATTTTATCTCTACATAGCTCAGCAGCAGCTTTGCTGCATTCAGCTTGTTTTCACAATAATAATTTGGTATATTACTGGGAGGCCACTGCCATCTTTTCTTATAATGATGTCTTAGGTTTTAACTTCTATATTTTTCAAATCCTGTACTGCCTAGTGTGTAACTCTGAAGTTTCTTGTAGCCTGTTAACTTCTGTTCTCTCATGCTAGTTAGACATAACAAAGCCTCTCTCGGTTTGATCTTCAAGGACAGCCAGATTGTCCTGGGCCCAAAATGTGTAAACCAAAATCTTAGAAGGGGGCTGAGCTTGGGGAAATGACATCATTAACTGAAGCTTTAATTGGAGAATTAACCCTGATCCGCAAATGGACCAAACTTCTAAAATTGTGAAGAACCCGTGACTTGGGGTCCATCTTGGGTGGAGCCTTTGGCCTGCCCAGGGTGCACCTTTGAAGGCCCTTCAAATAAATACCTACCTTTATTCTCTTATTCCTGTCTTGTCTCTGTTTATTAGCTGGCCACCTCAGGCATCATAACAGCCCCCCTCTTTGACAAATAAACATCTGAGGAGGAGCTCCTTCAAGAAGGAGGGCTGCTTGTTTGGTAGCAGCTGTAATAATAGCATATAATAATACTAATAAGATCTTACTTCAATGTCATAGCAGCCAGATGCTTTTATTGAAGCAGAATTCCTAATTTCTATAGTGGGAAACATATTTTCCATGTCTCCTTTACATGGAAAGCACGAGTGGAAGGAGATTACATCAGAAATCATCCATTTTGTCATGATACTGACTTTTATTTTCCATTGGGCCCTTTTAAGGTTTGTATTTTACAGTCTGTGTCAAAGACCAATTCTGGTCAAGACTTACTGCACACAGATGAGCTATAAACAGAGTTATGGAAAAGGGCATTTGAGGCCTCTGTAAACATACATCACACTGTGCTTCTGAAGAGCCTGGACCCCATGAGTTTCTCAGTCTCCAGTTTCATTACTGTACCTTCTGCTCTCCTTTCAAGTAACTCTAAATCTCTGCTTTGGAGCCTTGTGGTGCTGCACAATGTGTGAACACCAGTACCTTTGCCTTCTTCCCAAGCCATGGCTGTGTTGAGTGGTCACAGGGACTGTCAAGGCTGACCATTTATCCACCATGCAGTGTGACAGTGCAGTTCTTCACACACCAGCACTGGTTTTATGTCCAGTTGCTCTGAGCACTCCTTGCTGGCTCTGCCTTACAATGACAAATGACAAACTCATTTTGGTTAGGTTTGTGATTTATCTCTGGGAAGCATGGTCAGGAAAACATCAGCTGCTTTCTCTTAGTCATTTCACTTGATGACACAATCCTCTCTAATTTTTTTTAAATCTTTATATGTAACATGGTAGAAGAAACCAATGGTTAGTTTTGCTTTAACTGAAATCATAACCAGTATTTTCAAATCAGTAATGGTAGTGCCAGTTGAGAGAATTTCTGTCTATCAGGATATTCTTGTACTTCTGTGTCTATCTCTCTGTTCAGTGTTGGAGAAACACCCTCTGTTTAAATTGCAAGTGTGTGAGAGCTCTTGCTGAATCACACAGCTGGCTCTGAGCAGGGTGAAGGCTGATGGCTGGGCAAGGAGGGCTCGGGTTGCTTGTGGCCACTTCTGTCTCTACACTCTGTCTCAGAGATGGATCTTGTTCTGCAGTGTCTTGGTCAAAATTCTGAAAATTTTGTGTGTAAGGAAGCTCAGGGCTTGGAGAGAAGGGGGATACATGGAATAACATGGTCATGATTAAACATCTGCTAATAAAGCTCACTTGAGAGAGGAGGGATTTCTGATCCCTCAGTCTGGCTCACCAGGTACTGGTTCTAATTTGATGATGCTTCTCAGGATGAGGCCCCAGTGAGGCTGAAATTTGAGCTGTCTCTGTGCTGTGAAGTCTAAGCTCCTGTTTTCACTTGGAGATGGAGTTGGTAGATTTCACCCAGGTGCTTCTTTTGCCACCACCCAAGATGGGAAAACAAACGTGGTAATGCTACGTTACTTATTAGGAATAATAATATATATTACGAGGTGCATGGTCACTGATCTTTCCTGTGTTCTGTGCTCTTTCATGTGAAAAATACATGGAAAATACATGTGAAAAACACCCCTCTCATTCCATGATTCTCAGCTCTGTCTAGTTGGGATATATTTGACATTTAGTCTTCTATGGAGAACTATTTGTATTCACATGGAATATAAATCACTTCGCTGTTTATGGGTTTTTTTCCAAAACTGTACAAGTATGAAAAAAGAGATTGAAATCCTGCTTTAAAAGGAGAGCTGTAGTTTTTTATGATTCTCAGTGCTGCATTTCCACATGCAATTTTTTTCTTATCCTGGTACATCACATTTATTACCCCTTACTCATCCTTTCTGTTTTATGAACCATGAAAACTCTGAGGGCCACAGTGAGGGTTTGGTAGCTGTCAAGCAAATGCTCTGTGGTATTTCATGTGGTGAGGGGCATCAGTATCATGCTTGGAAGATCAGCTTGATAAAGGGGACACAGAGTAGAAAGGTTGCACAGATGTTCTGGGACCTCAATTCTTGAATTTTGTCGACCAGGAGTTTGATTATATTCTGAAATCACTGAAGCAAAGAGTAAATATAAAGCTCTGTGACCAGAAATCCCTGCAGCAGATATATGCTGTGTGCTAAACCTTGCAATTAAACCATGGTGGTGCAAATCGGCCTCCAAAGCATGGTCTGCAGAATCTGATGCTCCCTCCTGTAACGCCCCAGCACCTCAGGCAGGAAGGTGGGGTTGCTGTTCTGTGTCTGGAGCAGGAGAGCCTCCCTTTCTCCTTGCGCTGCTGCAGACACTCTGTTGGCTCTGGATAACCTCTGTTGCTGTGCTTAATGTCGAGCATGGCACACACTGAATTTCTATGCCTTAAGTGTGTCTGTTTTCTCTGTGTTTGAAATTGTTGCTCATTTAACCATGACTAATAGATAGCTTGGACAGAGATCTCTGAAGAGAGGCTATTCAAGTTGAGAGCACACAAAAAGCCTCATCTAATCAACCTACCATATATACACATCTACATTTGTGGTTGCATCTCCCCACACAATCACAATTTTTTTGGCAAAAAGATGTATTTTGGTTCATTTTTGGATTAAACAAATTGTAAAAGGGGATGTTTTGCTCAATCTGATCCAAACAAGAAAAGCCATACTGTGTGATGGAGGGCTGTGTATCAGATGCATGCTGCAATAGAGAAGAATTTTCATTTGGCTTTTTGTGCCGATACTTTTGGCGGGTGAAGTATTAAAAAAAAAAGTTGCTGTGATATATTAATGCTGTGAGATACCTGAAACTTGAAATTAAATTTGCCAGGTCAAGATAGTGCTGAGATTAAATGGTATTAGTGCTGTCTGCTCTGTCTGTCCAGTTTGCTGGTTGGCATTCCTGCTTTACTGGATGAGAATGTGGCAAATCAAATTTACACTAAAGTTTGTAAGGCTTAAAAGCATCTCTATACTGGGGAAAAAAAATTGACAACTTCCTACAGCTAATGTTTAATCAATTTATTGGCTTTTCTCCTTCAAGAACCATCAAACATTGTGTAGCCAGCTGTAGGTGTTCCTGATTATATTGTTGTTTTGTTAAATAATTGTTAAAATGGAGCTTGAAAGTAAATTCCACTTTTTGAATAATTGAGGAAATTAGTTCTCAGATGATGCTTGGATGTGTTACTGTGGTGACATGAAGGCTTTGTCAGTTGTCTCCATCTGCCTGGAGCAGGAGAGCTTGCTCTAAAAGGATGTGTTTTGCAACGTTCCCTTCTTCCTTAGGGAAGGTGGTCATTTCATCTTCTCATGTGTTCCTGGGCTCACTGGTTGCTGCTCTTCTTTTTGGGCTTGCTCTCTCTGGGACAAGTTGAATAGGATTGGTGTTACCCCTCGTGGCTGTGCAACTGCTCAAATGCTCCTGGATGCAGCACCTGTTCATTTCTGCAACAGAGGAAACAGCCTAAAATTCCAATTTCATGTGGAGCCTTTCACTTCTTGAAAGGAATTTCTGTAATTTTGGGTTTTTTAAATTGTTGTCTGGATAAAATATGTTAAGCTGTTCAGTCACTTGCATTCTTTCAATCCAGGATAGGCTCATAAGTGGTGCTGATGTTTCATGGTACTGAGAAACAATAAAACTTCAAAGCACATATTTCTGTGCTGTCTTCCCTAGTGTGAGATTCATCTTGATGATGGATGCAGAGAAAGAAAAATTGTTAGAGAAAAGGAGAGTCCTACAAAACTTTTTGCAGTCCTATGCACTTTTTATTTCTCAAGACTAGGTAAGAATAGTCAGCATGGTTCTCATGCTGCACTTTCATTCCCTTAAGGAAATTTCACACTGAAGTTTCTCCAGCACTTCACAATCTACTTGTTGCTTTGGATTAAAAGATGCATGGCCTCTTAAATGTTATGTACAGTTCCTGCATGTGCATTTTTTCTCTGTGCTTTCTGCCCTTGACTGTCAATGCCCCAGTGCCAGTGCAACGTGTGGGTACAGTCGTTGCTTTTGCTGTCCTAACAGCAAATGCTCCTCATTTTTAATGAGCCTGAAAGGCCGTGATTTGTTGTGAGGTGATTTAACACTCTCTTGCCTGTCTGTGTGACCAGGCCCCTCCATGAAGGTGGCACCAAATTCTCATTTGATGTGTGAGAAATTGCCTGGTTTATCCTTATCAATTACAGCCTTAGTGGTGTGATTTAGTGGACCATTTTAATAGAAGAACAGTCTCAACAGGTTTTGGGTCTGCTGAGATGCTTGTGTCCCTAGCTCTGTGTGAGTAAGAGCAAACCTAGGACAGCACAGCCGTCCAGGCTGTGGAAAAATCCTCCAGACCTTTTGGGAAGGTGTCAGCAGTGAAAGTCAGGGTCCTTCTGGAAGTCTGATGATATTGATATTGATTTGGCCTCTTTAAAACCTAAATCTTGTGAAGTTCATCTTGCAAAGTGCCTATTCTGTGCACTTTCATGGACTAGGTGTCCTTCCTCTATATAACACGTTGTTTTTGTGGACAGTAAAGGAAATAATATTGTGCATTTCCTACATTTTTCTGCGATAATTTTTATCCAACTTGTATTTTGGTACTTTATCATCTTTTATGGACTTGTAGTCCTAATGTGAAATAAAACAATTGCAAATCATTTTCATTGCTAACAAACATGAAAGCCAGGAAAAAATGAAGTTCATTGGCATGGGACTTTGGTAATTTGGAATTGTTTAGGTGATTGTAATATGTTCTTGGAACAACAAGTGCTTCTAATGATCTGAAGTGTTTCTGAAAAGGAAGGGACTCTGTGACAACAGTCACTATATGTAATTTAGTGACAAGAATAGAAAGTTGGCAAATTATCAGCTTAACTGGCTTAAAATAAAACCCTACATTATAGCATGATGTGCTTGTATTCACTATGGCTTCTAATCTATATTTTCTACCCTCTTCTGAGTTTAAATTGCCTTAAAATTCGAGATGTTAAGAATGTCCTGAACTCTGCAGGAAATTGGCATGTTAGTATTTTTGTTGCTGTGAGGAAAGAGGGGGTTTTTTTGTCTTTTTCTCCTTTTTTTTTTTTCTAAAGGGAAAGGTTAAAAAACACTACCAAGAAACCCTGTTTTCCCTTCCCATCCTAGGAGCTGCCCCTAAAACACCAGAAAATGGTTTTTAACGTTGGCTGGACAGTAGTTAGCAGGTTTTGAGCACTTATGTTGCAGACACTCTACATCTCCAGCAGAAGCCAAAGGGACAGACCTGGCCCATGCCCTGGGAGCAGTGGAGGGCTGAGGTTCCAAGGGACTGCTCTGTCTGGGGGAAGGAAGAGGCAATCCAGAATTTGTGGATAATTAGGAGAGCTGTGACTGTGAGTTTAACAGATTGAAACAGAAGACAGGTCCCATCTTTTGGGGAAGAAAGAGCAGTTTGGCAGCTGTCACTGCACATTAGAGGATTTGGTGTGTGTGTGGAACGTGAAACAGGGAGGCTTTCAGGAGGAACTAATGCACTTACTCATGGAAGATTGTATTATTTTCAAAGCAGACAGTGCAGAGATAAGAAAATGGGCCACTGTAAAAAAATAAACTCCTATGACTGTGCCTAATCTCCTACTTACAACTAAACTAGACTCAAATGTCTGAGATTAAATCTCAGTGTCTTTCCTGCCACTAAAATCAGTGCTTGAACATGGCTGATAATTTTGGCCTGTGTACATTTACACCCTCTTAAATTGAAACTATGTAATAACTACGTAATTCATTTGTAAATGCTAAATAATGCCTTCTTTTCTAATTTCTGTTTTAGTTATTAAATTATTTCATTTCATGAAATTGCTGTGGTTTAGCAAAGATGTTTGCAATAGCTTTGTTCATATGAATGCACAGTTGTCTGCTTTTGATGACTATTTTCTGCTTTTCAAGAGAAAAAGAAAAAAGTAGTTGCAGAGCTGTGGTGGGAATCATGAAATCAGAACCATGTAATGCCTTTAGTCTGCTGTCAATTAGTCACTGATACAAACCCGTGATGAATCCCATGGCACCGTTTCCCTGTTGAGCCTAACAAAATTCATTTTCAGTTTGCAAGTCTGTAGATGCCTCTGCTGGTCTGAAGGAATAACAAAAGATGTCAAACTAAAACGGTGAGAAAGTGGAAAAAGGAGAAGCAGCAACCTGTAAATGAAACCAAAAAGCCTTGAGAAATGTGTTTTTGCAGTTGAATGTAACTGCCTTAAGAGGCAGAGTTATTTAATGAGGCTGAAGTTTAGTAGAAGCTGGCTGTGGTAGGCTGTGTTTGCAGTTCATGTACCACACTGAGAGGTGCTGCCTCTTGTTGAGGAGAGAGAGGAAACAGCTTGGCAAGGCTGGGAAATGCTGCTGCGTGTTCAACACGAAAAATACCTTATAACATTAGGTGAATCCTCGAGTGAGGCAAACCTGGGTGTTTTGAAGAAGCTCTCGGGAGATCACAGGGGTAACGGAGAATGTGTTTTCCAGGAGAGATGCCTTAGGGACAGGTGCAGGGCCATGGGGAGCCTCGAGTACTCCATGGAGATGAGAACTCTTGGCTGAGAGCTCGGCCTCTCCCTGGCTTTAGGTGACACCGCCTCAGATGCAGGAGTTCTGAGAGAGGGGAGAAACACGACCAGGGTGGATACAAGCACTCAGCTCTGGTAACATTTAAAGTCAATACTATTTTTCCCCCCAAGACAATATATGTGACTGTCCTCATTCCTGATTTAGTAATCAACATAAACAATCTGAAAAACAGGAATTTCTGTTGGGAGTTCTTTCCTTTCACTTGTGACCACATATAACATATTCTGGAATGTCCTTCTTTACTGCACCACTCCGATTGTTTTAGGCTAAAGGAACACATATTCTGAAGATTCCTCTCCTGATGGCATTCTTTTTTAGGAAGGTGGATATTTTAGATACTCCCCTATACACAGAAATCTTATTGAAAATTTACAAAGAATTTAAATTTAGAGTCCGTTTTAGTGGTCTGGGTTAAGTGGGGAAAACAGGCACAGGGTGAAAAGTAGGCATTTTGTATTTGTGACAGCAAAAATTGCATATGTGATTATATCCTGATTTACATGACATAAAATTTAGAGGTATAGAGCTATCTATTTTTCTTTTTTCCTGAAAAAAGGGTCCAATAGACATCAAGAGTCAAATTTACATTGCCATACCTTTGACTGTGGCAGGAGCTGGTTGACAGACAATATCATAACCTCAGCTATTCTGTCATTTGAGAAAATGCTAAGGGGATATTGAAAGTCAGGAATAGGATATGGCCACAAATCAGTTCAGAGATGAAGCACTGACGCTGTGTTGAAGAAAATATGTTGAATGCTGTATTCTCCCTCATTTGGCCAGAAATACTCAGTGTTTATTGAGGGTGAAATTCATCTGTGTGCTGTGAACTGTGTGCTCCAAAGAAAGCTTCAGCGAGTTTTTAATGTTGGATGTTTCGTATGCTGGCTTTGCTGCATAAGGATGAGCTTCCCCTTGAAATGAAATGAAGACTGAGAGAAGATAAGGCAAAATAATGATGGGATGAAATAAAACTGGTCTATCAGAAGAAATGGCACAGAAATCCAATTTGGGACAGCAAAATAGGCATAGATATTATTTTCCATTGTATGCTATTTCACACAAAGTATGGTTACAACAGGAAATCAATGGAAAATAAAAATTACATACAAGACAAACTGCTGAAAACCAAGAGGCTCTACTTTCCTGTTCAAATTGAAAGGTAAATGCAGCAGAGGGATAACAGATGGGTTTCATATCTTTAGATAGCTGTAGATTTGCTGATGCACTATCTTCAACTTAATTCCTGTGGTGGTTTTGGCATTGTGTGTCTGTCCTCATTCTGTGGTGAGTGCAGACAAATGTTCTTCATAAATATTTTTTAATGTTATTTCTGTCTGTAATTTCTTATTCCCTGAATTCATTTATATTTCATGGCATCAGACCTTTTCCATATCTGGATCAGTCTGGTTCTTACACTGTACCTGTACTTCATTGTGTCACCAGTGTTGTCCTCTTTGTGTTGCCCCACAGATCATGGGACTGCCCTTAAAACAATTTGTGCCCCTGTGAATATTAAACTCTTCAGCTACAAATAAACAATAACTGTGAAACAGCTGTAGAAATACAAATCTTCTTAGAGTATGAGATGTTAAGTTCTCTTTTTCTCTTATTTTAAACACAAATGGCCAAAATATTTTAAAATTTTAAAGGAAAAATAGTGGGGTTTCTTGCAAATTAGAAATGTTTGGATCATTATTGGTAGTTCCCATGAAGGAACAATAAGATTCAAGTGTCATTGGAGCCTTGCTGCTAAACCCCAAAATTCATTACAGATAAATGATATTATTTAGTATCTTTTTGCACAAAAGCACAAAAAAAAAAAAAAGAAAAAGGCAGCAACTTTCAGGGCATTTAACCACATAAAGGAAAAACTAAAATTTGATTAATACCTTCCTTTTGGCTCCAAAGATTCTTATGAAGAATCTCCATAGCTTTACTTGCACTCTCTCCATCTACTTATTTGTATTTCAATTGCATTTACAGTTTAAAAAAAACCAAACATTTTTTCCAACAGCTTTTTTTTTTCCCCAGTTGGCTCCTTGAATCCCCAGTGACCCATTACCTGTGGTACAATAGGTCTCTCTTGAGCTGCTGGCTCTGTTTGAGGAATTTCTGTTGCTACCTTTGAAATATTGGAAAATAGGGGAAATTGTTTAAGTGTCTCAGTCTGAGTTACTGTGACTCCAGAGAAGATCATTCAGCCATCTGGAGATGAAGAACTACTGGAATTTGAATCAGTTTATGAATTGTTTCTCTTTTCCATCTTTTCTGTTTAAGTCAAAGGAAATTTTGATTTTAAACAAAACACAACAAAGGTACAAACTTCATCCTGTTTTTTCAGCCAATTGCCTTTACTAAGCAATAACTGAATTTTTAAGGTTTTGATTATAGTGATCAAGCTGTGCCTTTGAGATGATAATTATTCAGTAAAAACCTTTTTGAGCTTTCAAGATGCATGAAATTCTCCAAGCTGTAAAAAACAAAATTTATGTTGAATGCATGAAATGGAGATTTGTCACGGACGGTGACCCATACAATTATTTTCTTGGTTTATTTTGTCTCAGGAGTGTTTGGACTCGTTCAGAAAGCATGTAAGAGTGTTCATTAGTCAGAAATTTGACTGACTAATGGAAAGACATTGAAAAGGTGCTCTTAACTATTCAGTTTCTGGCCTAGAATTTTTCACTTGGTTATAAAACTCAGCCTGTTTATGTTCAGTGAGATTTCTTTAGTTGATTCTGTCATGTTGTCTGCTTTGCTCTAATGTTTCCACGAGCCTTGAGTCTCTCCTGGGATGGAATCCTGCTCATTCTTCACTCTTGGTACCCTGTTATCAGCTGTGCTTGCTCAAGAAGCTGGACTTGAGTTTGGATTGTGTTGGGTTGGGTTTTTGCACGTATGTGCATAAATAGGTGACCAGTAACAAATACAAGCTGAAGAATCGACTGTGTGGGACCCAGAAATGCCTCTCAATTCCTATTTCCTATTCTGTGCCCTAGCAATGTCTCAGCTCTAAGTTAAGAACCAGGGAATGGATTGTTCTGCTGTTTTCATGTGGAGGAAATACAAATAGATGGATAAGAGCAAAAGTAGGTGTGGCCTGGGCACCAAGAAGTAGCTGTGCTATGGCTCACCTGGAGAGCAGAGCTGTGCCAACAGACCTTCTGGAAAGGCTTTTATTCTTGTAGAGAAAAGCTGTGTTAGAGAGAAGTCCATTTTCTACAGCTGAGTGGGTTGCTGTGAGTTTTGGTACAGCTTTGCCAGCCTGGTTCAGCAGTTCCTGTGATGCTGTGTCCCTGTAGATCCAGAGGGAGCTGAGTGACTGTGCTCTGCTCCCCTGGGCTGTCACTGCTGTGTGTTACCTGCTGCTCCAGGAGCTGCTGGCAGCGCCCTGCAAGGTGAGGCTGTGCCTTGCTGTAGTTCTGTGAGGGTTTATTCAGCAGTGTGGGACACCCGGGTGCCTCAGTGTTACACCTGCCTTTAAAACGTTCCACAGCTGCTCCGATCAATAGAGCTCAGCATCAATTGACTGGATTTGGAGCAAAGGTTTTCTTTTTTTTCCTCCTCTGAGTGCTTCATGATATGATGTTTTTATCTGTCTTCCAAAACAGTATTGGCCTTCTGCTGCTGACTTTCTGAGGATGGACACAGGCACCATGACCAGTTGCCTTCTTTCTGCTGTAGTTTCTCCTCCCTCTCCTACTCAGTAGTTATGATTCATGTTACTTTAGTTATAATGGACAGGATTTTTCTTGTGTTGCTAATTTTATTATTTTTTTTAATTCCATATTTGTGGGGCTGTTAGCCCTTCACAGTGCTGGATGACTCAAGTGGTTTTTTTCCTCTGTTCCTACCCTCTCCAGGGAATTAATGAAGTCATGAAATGTAAGCAGTAATTAAGAGTCCTTGAGTTAGGGTAGTTGTCTAGGGCTGTAACTCAAACCATGCTGAGTCTGGAGGGGAGTACAGAGCCCTACTGAGCTGCTTTGGTATTCCACAGTCAGAAAGGACTTTTTCAAACACAAAATGTTTCCTACACCTTGCAAGCAGCAGGTTTGATCTGAACTTGCAGCCTGTGACTGTAGATAACTCAATCTCCAGTACCAGCTATTGTGTGAGGGAGCAAGTCTATTAACACTGGGCTTCTCCTAGAAATACCTAGGGATTTGCCTAGTGGGACTTTCTTTCCTGTGGATGATGATCTATTTTTACTGCATTTTCTGAAAGAAATAATGTGCTTTCACATTGGATATAGTAGTATTTTTTTTTTTATTGCAAGGGAAAAAAAGGAGAACTGATGTTAAGTATCTGATCCTGTTCTGTTGCTTGTTTTAATTTTTCTTTAATGCTTCTAATTCTATTTACCTTAAAGCTAACAGTGGTATTATTTCTATAGGGTGGATTCTACTTTGCTCACAGCAGCAGAGATCCTTGTGAGCAATTACTCAAGGCAGCAGTTAATTATGGATACTTACTGGCCTGAGTAATGGAAATCCTAATAATTCAGGTCTCTTGTGTTTGCAGTTTTATGGAGTATTACTTAGCAGAATACCTTGTTCAGGAGATTTTTTTGCCTGGTACACATGGGAGATGTCATTATAATTGAATCCAGGTTTGTACATCATTGGAAGGGGGAAAACATGTTTCATCCCTAGTGCAGAGATGTGTCTCCAGCAGCACCTCCAGTTTAAAGCAGAAGATGTGCATTTGAGTGGGGAATAAGAGACAATTTAATGGAAGTCTTTAGATTTCTCTTCCTTAAGGATGTGGCAGCTTTGGAGAAGCTCTTGCTCACTTACAGCACTGAAGCACTGTGATCTCCACGCTTGTGAAGAGATGCTTGGGGATGGGAATTGAAGAGTTTTCTTTTTCCTTATCCTTCTTAACACTTTATCCAATGACTGGAGTGAGACAAGGATTTTTCTTGAGCTGTGCTGAGAGCACTTGATGGAAGTGTAGAAGCCAAGCTGAGAGTTGACTACTCCTGTCTGTCACCCTTCTATGACAAACTTTCATGTGCAGGTTGTTTCTCCAGCTATTTGCTCTGCACAGGCTAAATTATTCTTTATGCTAAGAAAGGTGTGCTGAAATACCATAAACACTTCTGAAAACTGTGTGTGCTCCTGTAAGAGCACAGCAACTGTGCAAAATCACTATAAATCTGTTCCCATTTGCACTCTCAATAAGAGCTTAATTAGAACTTTTCCTACTTTAATGGTCCTGTCAAACAGGTTTGGTTTTTGTTGGCCTTGTGAGTAACAAAAGGTGATATTAATGTGACTATTAACTCTATCAGAGATGCCTCTGGCATCTCTCAGCGGGTATTTTCAAGTCAGTGGCCCTTATTTTGAAGGGATTACAATTTGCTGAGGTCTCCTCCCATGGATTTTACAATAAGTCCTGTGTCTCATTTTCCTGCCTAACATTTTTTGTCTATGCCATACTTTTATATGGCTGTAACAGTTCTTCCCCTTCGCTTCATTTGTAAAAGTATTTTCCTTACCCTCTTGATGATCTGGAGGGTGCAACTGAAAATCTGAACCTTCAACCAGTCCGGGAAGTGACACCAGTCAGAGTGGGAGAGAGGGAAGCCCTGCCTTGTCCCCTGTCACCCTCAGCAGCTGCCAGCAGCAGATGCTTTAGGGGAGGAGTGTGGGAATAAATCAAACCTGCAGCTCTGATTGTACTCTTCCAGCGTCTGGCAATCTGCAGTTTAGGGACTTTCAGAGCTGGAGATTACATTCTATCTTTGCATATAATAGCCCTTGATGGTCTTTTCTTCCCTGGTAGGGCTTCCTACGACCGTTTTGGACGAAAGACGAGTGGTGATATGAATGCTGTGAACAGCTGATGTATCTAAAATGCATTTACATTTACAGATGGGATTCAATCCCAGCACTACATTTCACTGTATTTTATTGTCAGTTTGTTAGAATAACACTGCAAAATATGTGATTTGGCAGTGTGTGTTCCCCTGTATTATCACCAATACTCAGAAATTACTTTTGCTTGTTACTTCTGCCCCTTTCTTTTTCTTTTCTGCAGAACCCTTGTGAGCTGAGAGTCGTGAAAACTGTTGTGAATTGCAGCAGCTTGCGTCTCTGTCCTCTTTAGTTTCAAGACTATCTTTTCAAATGTTGCATTTGTTATTTTTTTTAACCTCTTGAAAGCCTGAGCCCTTTCATAAATTAAACAGGAACTACAATGGCTGCATGTGGTGCATAAGTGTGGGTAAATATGGGAATTTTTGTCCTTGAGTTTATATCTAAACCAGATGTGGTAGTTTGCCAGAAAATAAGAATGAAAGCCCTAAATTATTTAAGAATTAAAAATAAATAAACACTGCTCAGTAGAAAGTTTCTTGCACATTTTTAATGTGGTGTTTTGCCTTGATGTAGTTGAAAATAGATACATTATTCCCCATGCTTGTTGGGCCAGTGGTTAGTTAATTTATCTATTTATTTACTTCTCCCTCATCCCCCTCCTTTGTCTTGCTGTGCAGAAAATCAGGTTTCCTCTCACCAGGCGACAGGACAATCTCTCAGTGGTGGGAAGGTGAGAGCAGCAGCTCCCCCAGCACCACAGCAGGGAACACTGCCCTCAGCTCTGTCAGCTCCTTCCCCCTGGTTTTGTGCTCTTTGGCTTGAGAGTGGGGAATGTTTATTCAGCTTAGATCCCAAGACAGGCAGTAGTTCATATATAGCAGACTGCACCAGTAGACTAGCAAATAATTTGGTTTTAAAGATGTATCTGCCTGTCTCTTTGAGAAGTACAATATTGCTCTTGGTATGCTCACAATTTTATTTTCCTGCAGACTTTTACAGCTGTGGAGCTATGAAATCACAGGTTATTTTGATCCTCCTCTGTATCCATGATAACAGTGCCCTGAGGGAAGTTCTTAAAACAAAATAGATGCACACTTTTTCATCCAAGGACAAATATTAGATAGTGGGTACATGAAACTGTAGGGTCTTTCTGAGCTGATACCGTTGTGCAAATGCAGTGCCTGTTCCAGGAGTGCAGGGTATTCCCTTTGATTCCTATCAGTGCCTCTGCCAGCCACTGATAACTTTTGCAGCATGCAAGGCTAAATGTAAATACCCTTTGTCATCTTTAGGAAAGGTACTTGCTGAGAAGGATTGTATTTGGAGCCTTCCAGGGCAAATGGTGGATAATTCAGTTGTTGGGCCTAGGGGCACTGCCTTGCTGGACTCTGAGCTGCTTGGGAGAATTGAGAAGCTCAGAGAATGGAGGTGGCTGCTGCTTAATTGCAGTGGGTTTCCATCTGTTTCCATTTTGTTCCTAATAAACTTAAATGAAGTGTCAGTACCCACAGGTAGTATCCACGGCATTCCTCAACAGAGCAGCTTGTGGGACACCAAAGGACTCTGGCTACTTACAGGGAGAAATTGCAGCTCTAATAATCATTCATTCAGAAAATCTAAAACTTTTATGCTGTCTGGCTGCAAACAGCTTCTTATTAAGCACCAGCACTTGCTGTCTGTTTGCTCCTGCCAGAGTTTAGCTGAGTGCTGTCAACTTAAAGCCGGGCTCACAGATGACATTTATTAGTTTAAATTCTGGGCAAGTCCCCTGCAGAGACCAAATTTACACTGATACAAAATCACAATGATTCCCAGCCAGCCTTGCCATTTGCAGCCTTTCCTTAGTGAGAAAGGGCAGTGACCCTCAAGGTAATTAAAGAAAAAAAAAAGGTAATTTCAGATTGGCTTCAGTCCTCCAGGCAGTGAGAGGGAAGAGCTACCCGTGATCTGTTATACTGGTCATCACTGAGGGGGGATTTAAAATTAATAGTGGTGAGCTCTTGGGCAAATAAATAAACCACCTACAGAGAGTATGGCAAGTCCTGGACTTCAGTCTGCTTATTTTGCTTTGGATCAGATGGTGGCATTTCATTGCACTTGATAAGAGACTTGGCAGCTTCCACGGGCTGGGCTTGTCAAATGCAGAGTGCTGATTGCAGATATGCGTGAGAGCTTGGAGGGCAGAAGGTCACTGCTTTTGTGAGACACAGCGCAGACACCTCACATGCTACTGACAGGGTTTGATCTTGGTTTTGGGTGAACATCTGAATGTCTGAGTCCTAAGTGACACTGTTTTCAAACCAGGAAAGACAGGGATATTATTTTTGTTGGCAGGAATGAAAGTCACTTATGAAAAGACCTTCTTTCCTCTTATTCCTTTAATTTGGGCCACTTCCAGGCTGTGGATGAAATGAAACAGGTGTTCTTGTTTTGTCATCACAGCCTGTCAGGGGGAAACCACTTAGCAAATATTATATAAAAATACAGATGAGTTTTGGATCAGCTGGCTTCATTTGAGTAAACTAACACAAATAATTAATTGAAGGAGCATTGAGTTGGTTGGCTTTAAGGAAAAACAAAACAATGTTTTTGTTTGGATGCATTTCTTCTGGAGCTTCCTTTGTAGTGAAAGATTAATTGTGCTGTCAAATTTTTATTCCAACCTTAAAAGAAAACTAACTGAACACTATTGAGATTCTGAAGTGCACTTGGGTTCCTCCCACCTAATGAACTCCAGTTTGAGTTCTGACTCATGGCTTGAGTCTAGAGGCAGAGGACTGATTAAAGCAGCATCACTGGAGTTATTTCTGTTCCTTATTAAAACCTGCCTGCTACCTCAAAGGCCTTTGTGCATACCTAAAGGAGATCTGTTGCTGAGAATCCCCAATACTTAAGAATATATATTACAGTGAAACTACTTGCTTCTAAATCTTTAATCACCTCAGTACTACAATTCTGCTATTAGAAAAGTTGGATGGTAAGATGGGTCTGCGTAACATGTGGTGTAAATTGGAATGAAAAAGCCAAACAACCTTAATAAAAAAGATTATTTCCTGGTTTGGTTTTGTTTTTTTTGCAGGTGACTTTTTACAGTGAGGATTGTGGTAGCTACATGATTATCCTTCCTCAACAGTTATTTTTTCTTCCTTAATATCTGACAGGACATTCTAAGTTGAAATTTATAACAGCTAAAGGGGTGTGTGGGGACTGTGTGTTTCCACTCAGACTATCCTGGAGTTGAGTTGCTGGGGGGAACACGGATGGTGCAGGGGCTGCTGGCTGAGGCCACAGCTGGATCACTGTTGGGCTGAATCAATAGAAGAATTTAATAGGTCATAGCTGTTTGCTATTTTACCAAATAGAGCATTCCAAAACTGCTGACTTGACACAGCAGCTACATTTCGTGGTACTTCCAGGGAATGTTTTGCTTCTGAACATCCTAAAACTCCTCTGAAATGCTGTTGACCAAAGCAATGAGTTTTGTATTGACATTAAGGATAGATTTATTGCTCTTAAAGTTTCTCTTCCTTCCAGCTTATGGGGTCTTTGAGAGCTGAGATCCAATAATTCCTTGTAAATGGCTACCTTGCCTTTTGATCGAACTTAAATATGATATATTACTAGCAGTAAGTGCAGGCATATCCCTCCTGTTGTTTCAGGGAAGTGCAGTGTGGGTTATCTTGCTGACAGGAAATTGGAGAACCATAAAGGTATCAAAATCTAGTAAGATCATAGCCAGACTTAATGTTAAGTGTTGGAAATTCCCCTTTCCTTAATAGGGGATTATTCTATTGGGAGTAGAGATGTAGATCAGAAGCAATATTACTCTAGCACCTTTTTTAAGCTGCTATTAATGTAATAAAGCTGTTGTTAAAGGCAGAAAGCTCTTTCCACGTCAAATTGGCTTACATGTTCAGCCTGGCTGTGGTAACAACTTGAAGCTCCCTGCCAGTTTGCTCAAATATCCTTTACTTAATTTTAAAAATTTTTATTTAATTCTTTAATTTGTTATTTTTATTTATTTTTAATTTATATTTTATTATATTTTTAAATTTTTATTATTATTTTACTTTACTTTTAACGCTTTACTGCATGAGTGTGTTCTTGTTCTTTGTGCATGCAGCAGGCACCACTTTGTCCTGCATGTTATGATCTAAGTGTACGCTGGTGGCCTTGTCCAGATTTGGTGAGTTTTGGTGTTCTGAGTTTCAGTTCAGGGCAGCCTGTTCCAGAGCACAGTAAACAAGTTCTTCCTCATGTTCAGGTGGAATTTTCTGGAAGTTATTCCCGAAAAATATTTCTCAAGGAATAGTTTGTCTGTGAGGCTGTGTGAAACTTGGAGAATAATTTTGGAAGAAAAAAAAGGGAAGAATCTTCTTTGTTTTCATGTCAGTGTTTTCAGCTCAGGACTTTGAGAACACCATATCCATGGTTTCAGGACAGGCTGCCTTCCTTCCACAGCCATCTCACTATCCCTTGTCAGATATTCTGTCGCCAAAAACTAAGTTTTAAATGCTGACATGTAGGGCTATTTACGCATACAGGTAAAACCAAGCATTTTCTTGCCTCCTGTTTGCCACATTTCATTTTTTTTTTCCTCTTTCCCATAAATTTGGTGAATTTTTGTTGTTTTATAAATTTGGTTATGCTGCATGGTAGAGAAGACAAGAGTCCCTGATGAGGCTCAACAGGCAGGTGCTTGGTGTCTCGGCCTGATATTTGGAATCCTGAGCCTGTTTGCAGAGCACACCAACCTGCCATGTAGGAAATACATAAACTTCTCAGCCATCAGGGCACCTTGCTGCAGCCCATTCCCTGTATCTCTTTACTGTGCTGTCTCAATCAAAGTTTCTTGTAAGCCTCTGAAGGTTTGGATTTTGTTCTATTTTTGTCTTTTTAAGGTATAAAATTATTTGAAAGGAGGAAAGAAACATCTCTGTTGTGTGTATGTTATTTTGTTATAAAGCAGGAAAAATGTAGAAATGAAACCCTGGATAGTTGTGAGGTAAGTTTAAAGGGAATGTGCCCTTTTATTTTTAAATTCATTTTGTTTTCAGAGAAAAACTAGGTCTAGTCTGTGTAGACAATTATAGTAGATGTGTTTCCAGAAGCAGCAAAATCTTTTGTGTGCCTCCAGCCTTTTCCATTTTTCATTACAATCACTGCATTTTCTTCTTAAAATGCAAGCAAGTCAAGGGAGGGAAAGCTGGCAAGATAAAATGATTATGGGTTAATCTGTGTTTTCCAGACCAAACAAAATCAATCATTATTGTTTAGGGATGAGAAGCAATAAATAGCTGAGAGATGTTTCTGGACTTTTACAAAATGTTTTTATCAGGACAGATAAGGGAGAAGGCTGTTGAACACCCTAAGGTGGTGCTTGTAGTTTCCAAATTCACACACTAATTTGAACAATATTTATAGAGGGAGTCATCTGTGCGGGGTTTGTAGTTAAAAAAATTAAAAAATCAAACCTGAAAACACTGAAATGCACTCTAGTTTTACTACATAATCTTGTCAGACAAGAAGTCTTCTGCTTGCATATATGAAATAGAAAGAATGTTTAATGGAAATATAGATGTAGTAGAAAAGAAGGCCCCACTCCATTTCCTTTCCATGAAGAGGAGACTGGATTGTAATGGAGATCAACTAATTTCACTGGTTTATCAGGGCGTGTGTGGTGAGGTTGGGAGAAAGAAACAGAAGCTGGGAAAATGGGGAATCTCTCCTGTGTGTCCTTAGCAACAAGCGTTTACTATGACAACGAATACTGAGATAGTTGATTCTACAGAAAGAACAAAAATTGTAGTGTTTTTATTTTAAAAGGGAGGATGGAGGAGTGTGTGCTGCCTGTATTATTGAGGGCTGAGGTGTGATGAGGCACAGGTGGAGATTTCCAAGCTGATAAGTGAAACTGGCCAACAAGTGCTTTTAGGATTAGTATTTTTTTAAGCACAAAATCCCTTTGATACTATTAATCTCAATGGAGACTGAGTCCAAGCTTCACAGCTATGTGGAAATACTGCATTTTTCCAATCCAAAGGAAAAAAAAAATCCTGAGTCTGGAGTATTCTGCCTTGGTGCATGGAGTTGATTTCTCCTCTTTCTGTTTCAATTATGGTTGTTATTTTTTCTTGCCCTAGTAGCCGTGCTGACTGTGCAACCCTCATCTTTCTAAAAGCAGCTCCTGTGATTATTTTTACCCAAGATTTTTTTTTAGGATTAAAATCTATGTATATCAATGTGTATAAAGACAAATAAAGTGGACTATTTTTTTCCTCTGAAGAATGAGTCCAGATGATAATAAAAATTATGTAAAAGAAAAAAGGAAACCCATTCTTGAGCAAGTGTATTGGTATTATCATCTTTCTAGTTAAAAATGCTAATAATGAATTTACTTAAAAGGATATTTACCTATGACCAGGTTGATAGCTGGGCTTGCCAAATAAATCAGTCCTTTGTGAAAGGAATGTGTTTTAATTTATGTCTTATGCAAAGCCAACAAGGTATTTGTCTACAAAACAAGTGTGAAGTTCTTTTAGGTGGGGCACAGCAGTACAAGAGTTCGTATTTCAAGAAGTGAAAAAAACCCTTTCAGGCCTTGTTTTATTAGATCAGAATCTAAGGGTGCAGAAAACCATGATTCAGAGGGGATTGTCACTGCAGTGACACAGCGACTTCCTTGCCTGCCAGGGACATCTCCAAAACCCTCCATGGCTCATCTGCTTTCCCTCGACCCTTGACTACCATTTCACTTCTCAGCTATTTTTCTGTTATGCCTTTGAAAATCTGGTACTACTTGTTATGGTAATAACTGTTAAAACCAGTATTTTAATCCTCTGTTCCTCCTCCCATAACTTGTCTATGAAAAAACCCCCACAAATATAGTAGCAATAGGATTATATTCCTCTCTTTTGGTCATCTCTTATGCATTGCTGCTTTCCACCCTGTGAAAATTTGGCAGGCTGTCCATCCTACCTTCTCCTGTCACAGCCAAAACAGGGGACCTGGAGAACAGCAAGGCCACCAAATTTTCATTTTTTTGGAGACTGGCAGGATGACACCAGGGTTTGCTCTGGTGGTTTAGCCTGAGTGTAGCTTTGAAAGATGAATAGATGCCTTTGCCTGTTGCCACCCTGGGCATGTGCACAATTTGAGGGCAAGTTATAGAAGAGCAACCAGAAAGATTAAGTGACTGGAGGGATCTGATTTATCAGGTAAAATTAAGAGTGCAATATATTAGACTGGATATGCAAATAGAGCAGGGGACATGAAAACTATCTTGAAATACTTGCTCAGTAAAGACTAATGATGGTGAAAAATGACTATGGAGAGGAACAGAGGGGTATAACAGAGAATAATGGGTTGAAATTAAGAAAAATAAAATGTGGGCTCAGTTCCATGATAAAGCTTCATGACACTAAATTGAGAATGCAGGAGAGGAAGAAGTGGTGAAAGACCCATCACTTAAGACAGTTTAAAATAAGACATGAAAAAGCAGTAGAAAGAGTACTCTGGAGGGCAATCCTTCACTGGCATGGGGATAGAGTGGATGTTCTCTTCCATCTCTAATTTCTGCTACTCAGTAGTGCTGTGATTAGGTGATAATTTTTTTTCCTTGTGCAGACCCAAGATGCTACTTAATATTTTAAGGGAGCTTTTAAAATAATCTGTAGTAGCACTGAGAGTTAGCTTTATCAAATAAATTGAAATACAGAATTATGAACCCTAGGTCCATCCCAGGGAACACTGAAGAATTTGAAATATAAAATAATAAGAAAAATTTTATGACAAAATACTTCATATGGCTTCCTCCCAGGCATTTTGAAGACTTGTGTCAGCTCTAAAGAAATGGGATAAGCTCTGTTGACATCTCTTCCTTTGTGAGCCCTGGGAAAGTTAACTGACTGCCCTTCGTTCCTTCACCAGAGGAGCAAAATGTCAGAAATATGTTAAATGGAAACTTGAGCCCATACAGTTGCTCTCTCTTGTGCACCATTCAAAAGAAGCAAAGAAGAAAGTTGAACAGATTTTAGAAATGGTCCTTTCTGACCTTTACAAAAGTACTGAATTTAATCCCTTTAGCCCAAAAGATCCTGCTGGTGAAAAGGATTAGTAAGAGAGAGGAATAAAAATTTCTGTGTGTCAGAATTGGTCAAGTTTTTGTGACCCAGTGCTTGCAGTGCATTTGTTCAGTCACTTTTCTTCAGAGGGTTTCATTTTGTGATATGTTTTAGACTGATATCCGAAAATTGCAGGTCACTGTTTTGTGTAAGAAGCAAAAGCTTTTTAAAGGGCTGGAGACAAAGAAAAAAGCCAACAAACCCGAACCATAAAACCACAACAAACTTCCCTACACAGTCTGTTCCCATACTGGTCTGCCTGAATTTGCACTCTGTGATTATCTAGGCATGTATTAACAACCCTTTTCTCTGTTCCTTCTTGAGTGATTAAAGGTAAAAAGGCTAACGGGCCTCGGGGACTACTTGTCCAGAGGAACACAAAACTAAAATGTTTTCACAAAGGAGTGGATGTCAGGTGAAAACAAAATGTTTCCACCTACAACTATCAACAAGTGCATAGAAATTTTGCAACTGATCCAGTTCCCAGTGCTCAGGTCAAATTCATATATTCACTATTAGGGAGGCTAATTAGTGGGTCGAAGGGCTAATGTTTACTATATTGCTTTAGTTCCAAAACCTGATTATTGCAACAACCTCAGACATTTCCATTTTTTGTAACATTTCCTGAAAGAATGCATAGAGGTGTTTGAGATGAGTTGATGGTCTCTGTCCTTTTTTCCTATAGAAACATGTTTTTATCCAGCCAGGGGCTGCAGCCTGGAATTGCATTTAACAATTTGCAGAGATTTGCACTAAGTGCCACTCCGAGGACAGGGACTAATGGTTAGATGCAATTGCAAGGATGCAAACTCATTTTGAGAGGTTGGAGAAGGCTGGAAATTCTAGTGATGTGTTCACTCAGACCATTAGCCCGACAAATGGAATCGCCTTGGCACCTCTGAAGTCAACGAGGGTTTTGCCATTAATTCCATTTTGGATGAATGTAACCCATAAGGAATAACACATGTTCTTCTGGAGTTATTTATTTGTTTATTTTTGTTGGGAAGGCAGCGCAGAGCATAGTGAGGTAGCAAAAGTGAGGGGAGGTGTGAGGGTAAATGAAAAAACAGGAGGGGAATAATAAGTTATGTTTGTTTGCATGTCTGTGGCAGCTGTGGAGATAGCACTGTGATTTAATAACCCTACAGTGAGCCATGTGTCGCTCCCCTATTGCACACCAATATAATAATGCGACGGGAACTTGAATTATTTGCCATGTCATATATTGTAAGAATGAGCTGCTCAGAAGTAAACAGCTGAAAAGTGTCTCGATAACAAACTGTGAGGGGAGAAAACAGGAAGGAAAAACAGCAGAAAGGAATGGCTGCTGTCCTGCTGCCTCTGGTGAGCTGATATCCTTTATTCTGAGTAACTGCACTGCAAAACCCAGTCTCCAGTAATGACAGTGTGCAGTACAATTGTGTCCTGTTATTTGTAATGGTTTGCTATAAACCATAACACCATCCTGCACTTCAAGGGAAATGAACAGTGGGGTAATGTCATGTTCTCAGATTGTTTTAAATAGGTTTGAAATTATTCCATTGAAGCTGCAAAGTGGCACAAATTTGCATAAGGGTTTTGCCTAATTTAAATGCTATTCAGGTTGTTTAAAATGCCCACAGTCCCCTTTATAATCTCTAATTCGTTTCCTACTGGGTCATCACTAAGTTTAGCCTGATCAAATCTATTTCACAGTGACATCCGCAGCTGCACAGCCACCTGCCCCTCTGCATGTTCTCATTTATTTGTTCAAGGTGATGGCTGCAAATAAAATAATTATAAGTTTAGGCACAGACTTCTCACATAGGCATTGATGAGGGAACTGCATGTTTCTAGAATCAGAACTTTTCTTGCATTAGTTTCAGTTCCATTTATAGGATGAGTTCATGTTAGCTTCTCATTTAGTTTTGTCTCTGGTGGATTGGATTGCTACATTACTTTTACAAAAGAAAACCCCAACCAAACGCACAACTCGATGTTGTAGCAACATTTACAAGGCTGAGTGAGAAGGCGGTAACAGAAATACTGAAATTGGTTAAGTTTGCAGAAAGGAGTTCCTGAGTCCAGCAGGGAGCTTGGATACTTATTATTTTTGAGATGCAAAGTGGTTTAGGATGAAAATTTATTGAGATATTCCAAACAGGGAAGGAACTCAGCTGCATGATATTTTATTGCATTTAAAAAAGAAGTACCTGAGTGTCCATGAAGTGGCTACTCTTGAGGGATGAAGTGGGTGCCCATTGATGCTGCAACAGGCAGCAGCCATGTGCCTTCCAAGCACCTTTGGGTGTTCCCAGGACATCATACTGAATATTTCTGACAGTCTCCAGGCTGGCAGCTGAGTGCCATGTGTGCGTTATAATAGTTAACTTTTAATAGGGGTGGTGTACAGTAGAAATGGGAAGATGTGTTGTTGCCCTGGAACTCGGAGGGGATGAATATTGGAAGAGGCAGAAATCAGTGCCTGCAGGGGGTGGGTGTGTTAAAGGAAGCTGCAATTATGCCTATATGATGAGATGTGACTAATCCTGGATTTGTACTTTACAATTCCTGTAATAATAGGTTCAAATAACGTTCTAGTATTTTTTTTTTCTAATGCCTTTATGTTTTTAGTTTTACTTTTAACTTAGCAAAACTTCTTCAGTCCTATGTTTCTAGCAATATGGCAGCCCAAGTCAGACACTAGTTCTACGTCAGTGTACCTGAAATCTAACTAAGAATTCTATATTTTTAGGCTATTTTTATTAATTTTTAATAGAAATTCACAACTTTACTTTTTCTCTGTTACTGAACATCAAATAGACATTTTAATTGGGTTGTCTGCAATGACATATGATCAAATTGTTCCTTTACTACACTTCTGTGTGTTGAGAAACCTCTGTCATTAGCATCATTTCAAGGAATACTTAATCAAGAAAGTAATTTCCTGGATCATGATTCTATTATGGATTTGATGAGTTTGATGTAATCCACTTGGTGTGCATCATGATATCCGTGAGACTTCAGCAGTCTCCTGAATCTGCTGTGAGGAAAGGTTGTCAGCTTACTGTACACAACCTCAGTTTTATAGAGTTGAATTTACTTGTATTTTATTACTCCTGCAAGCTTAATTCACACCTCCAGTGTTTAAAGCAAGATTCCCCCTTGGACTTAAAGCCAGGCAGTAATTTGGATTTCTTGTTTTCTCTTGAACCAATGGATATCTGATTCATTGATAGAATTTTAATTTTTATGTTTTGGACCTAATTTGTTGTTGTCAGCCTATCCCTGCTGCCCCATGTCTTGGTGAGGTTGACAATTTCAGAAAATCTATGCTTTAATGTTTTTTATTTCATTTTCTGAGGGCTGAATATCATCTCACAAATGAAGTGTGGTGGTTGATGCACGTGATATTTGATGTTAGAAAGGAAAGACTGAGTGAATTCTAAAATAAGGTGAGTTTTGCCTGCCCATGAAAGTCTGGTTTATTAAATGTTTTATAGATAGGTGTAGCTGTTCCCAGTATAATTTTCATGATTATCTTTTTTGTAATGCATTTTTCAGCTATCTCTAGAAGGCTGTGTCTGCAGTTGACATCAGCTTGGTTCAGACAAGAGATGTGGGATGAAATGTCTTATTAAAACAAAACCAAACAAAGCCAAAAAAGCCAAAACCAGAACCCCCATGGCAAACAGACAAGTAAGGAGAAAACGTGCAGCAAAAGAGAGAACCTCCAGAGAGTGTGAGGGCACACTGCAGTGTGATCTCATAAGAGACTAAAAGAACAAGAATCATTGACCCTAGATAGCAAGGTAGGAAAGACAAATGGTTCAGGCTCTTAAGAGAATAGATCTAGCTGACATAAAAAATGGAAACCAGGTTTGCCAGTTTTAATAGTATGATCAAACTCAGAATTGGTTAAAAGGTTGTCACAGAAGTGTTGATGAATGGTAGAGATCCCAGTTTTTCAAGCGTTGGTGCTGATAAATGAGGACAAAGAGCAGATAGATAGAAGAACTATAGAAAACTGTATGACTGGATTACTTAATTGAATTGTTTTGCTACCTTTTTTTTTCATGCCAGCACTTCAGTATGGTCATTTTAAAACTTTAGAGCTGAGATAATCCAAAAGTGTTAAGGCAACAGCAGCGCAGGGAACACCTAGGCAGCTAGGACTCGTGTAAAGCTCAATGAGATGCAGCAAAGACAGTGGAGAACACTGGAAAATGTATTATTTTTGCTTTTCTTAAGAGGAATTCAAACATCTTCACCTTGTTCTGACTTTATAAAGCCAAAATAATCAAACCCCAGAATCACTGAACAACTCTTAGTTCTCAAAACAGGTAAGGTGGGGATGCAGTGACCCTCAGGTGTTGGGTGGAGCATAAACCACCTGTGGCATCTGGGAGCACCAGGCAGCACTGGGAGTGTGACATGCAGGTTGTTCCTTATACACAGATGTCTGCCTACATTTGTGCAAGTTTGGATTTTTTTTCTTTTTTTTTTTCTTTTTATTTGAAGTGCTTATTGAACTGGGGAGTCCTGCAGTGTGTGGTTATCTCTGTGTACCCTGCCCTTGAATCTACAGCCTTCCTTTGACTTGCTTCAATTTTATCCATGGACTGGCTATAATTAAAGTGCCCATGAGGCTTTAAAGAGATAACACAAAAGTTTAGATCTGCTTAGGGTTTAACAATAAATTACCTCTGTGGCTGCCTGACCCAGTTGCCAGGACAGCAGTGGAGTTTGAACTTCATTCTCTAAGACTGCTTGAAAATGTCTCCTCTCTTTATGTTGTGTGGAACTGGGTTTGGCTTTCCCCCCACTTTTAAGCTGTCTAGTTGTTCAAAAGCAATTTGAAATAAATCTCTTTATAATAACAGTTAATGAATCATGAATTGGGGTGGAAATCCTGCTAACAGTTATTAGATGAAGCTAAAAGCTTGAGTTTTATAACAAAGCGACAAAAAAGAAAAGGATGCTAATAAAATTGAGAGAAGCTAATGTTCTTTATAAAAAGAGTTTCCATGAAGCTCTTTGAGAGGTATGTCCATGACTTCCTAACTACTTTTTTCATTTTATTAATGAGGACAGATAATCTGCTTTGCTTTTCCTGTTGATGATGTTTCAGTAGCAGCTTGAAAGCTTTCAGAAAGTGTTTTTTCATTCTTTTATCAAAGAAGTTTTTCATGTCAGTAAAAAATACTTTCCCACCAGTGAGAGGGTGAAGTTGCAAGAAAAAAAATATAAAAGAAAAGACCATGTGGAAAAAAGATGAAGTGTGCCCTTGAGTATATTTTGAGTGTATTCCCTTTCCTCGTTCAGGAACAATCAATGACAGAGATGTTAACAGAAGAATGAGGATCTGTGTTATATGTTTGAACTCAACATTATTGCCATAGATTTAAAACCTTCAGAACTGTAGCTTTTATTTGGATGAAAAAAATCTTTAGAAAAGCAGTAATGTTTTGGGGTTTTTAAGAAACTTTTGTAATTAGGACAAATTGGGAAAAATGAATAGGGGAAAACAATAATATTTTTTGGTTTTCTATGTTAAAGGACATTTTTTTACCTTAAAATGGCAGAAAATTATGGAAAGCAGAAAACTGAAATACTTGAGTTTACTGATTGTGCTTAGTAGTAGATATAATGAGAACATTAGTGGATAAAAGTAAAAAAAAAATCTAATGTCATTTAAAATTTTTGAGAAGTAATTAGAGGCCTGAATTGGTACCTACAAATCCTGGTTTTAATGCATTTTAAGCAGAAAATGATTAAAAATAAAAATTAAAGGGGAGGGGAGGCAATTATGTTGCAATTCCAATAAATTTTAAAAATGCATTTTAAATTTTAACAATACTGATTTTTGTTTTTTAAAGTGAAAGAATGTAGACTCAAAGCAATTAGAAGGGAAGAAAAAAACTTGTCAAATATTTTTTAAGTTGCATTAATGCGGAGGAGAGATAAATTGCAGGGGCCATTCCTTGTCTCTCTCTCAAGTGCTTGTTCATCCAAGAGTGCCCTTCCCTCTGCCCCTGCCACATTATAAGGTTCCCACTGGACTGCATTCCCTGTCTATATGTATGGATTTGCTGCTTAAAGTGAGATATGGCCCTTTCACATCAATAGATTGAATAATATGAGCACATCTAAGAATTAATGGATGCCAGTCATAAATCAGTGGGACTTATGTGCATATAATTTACTTATGAAAGGTTTGACTCTATGTGCCATAGAATAATAATTGCAGAGGTCGTAAATAATGGAATGCACTGGGAAATTGTACCAAGGTTTAACTATTACACCACTGATGCAAAACACCAGGAAATACTAATTTTCATGATATCGAACCTAAAGAGTTAAGTCTGTGTGCACTTTTTTGGTACAGAGGTCCAGGTGCTTTGTGACTTAGATTAAAAAAAGTATTTTTATAATAATTTTCCATATTTAAACTATTAAATATGATGCTTTTGTGAAAAGGAGTAAGGAGGTTGGCACAGCTGGATGTTGGGTAGCAGGTTCATGGACAGGGACCTCAAGCATTTGGGTCATGAAAGCCAACTGGGTCTTATAAGGAAAAAAAACCCCAGACAAATATAAAACATAGCCCCCCAAATATATCTGTATAATGAGCTCCTTGAATACCACCTCTGATACAGTCCTGGCAAAAGAGATGAAGACCAATTCTCCTCTGTCTCTGGAGGACAGCCAAGTGTTTTTGAGCTGGGTTTTGTTACAGAGCTAAAAGCCAAAAAGCTGGAAAGTGTAGTCACCAGGAGGAGAATGGAGCAGCAATGGCAGATATAAGGCAGTATTGACAAAGAGCCTGGCCTTGGCTCACAGCACTCACTTTCCTGTGTTTGTTTCAGTGGTTATTCTCACTCGGTGTAGCCTCCACAACTCACTTTTTTTTTAACTGCACACACCAGAGTTGAATTTATCAAGAGGCACTTTGGGTTATAGTGAAAGAGATCTTAATGTCTTCCTCCCTTACATTCCTTTCTACACCAGTCTGTGAATGAGGTCTGTTGCTCTCTCACTGCCATTTGTTATTGAGTTTGCTTTTTCTTTTTCTTTAAAACTTTTTGGTTTTTTGAGTGGACATTTAACTTTCACTCAAGTCCTTTCTATTTGGATTGCTCTTCCTTGTCTTTGCTGAACTTTCTCTTCACCCCTTGTTATCACTATGCATTCCATTCTTTTGATGCTCTTCTCATTTCTAGGCTACTGCTTCATTTTATTTCCTTTCAGCCTCCTGTTCATGTTGAGTAATGTGTTTTTTTCTCTGTAAGAAGAAGGTGCATGAGAATTCCTTTATTTTATGTGAAAATGAAATCCTCAGCTCAGCTACCTCCATCTATCTCTGATTTCTTCTTCATTATCAAAGTACAGTGGCAAGTAATACCTCAAATATGATAGTGGGCCTCTGGAGACCAAGAGCATGGTGCAAGCCATGTTTCTTATATTAGAACCAGTCCCCTTAATCCCTTACTTATATCAACCTTTTTAAGAAAATTAATTTCACATGATTATGCTAATATTTTCTTAATGAATTAGAAAAGAAACCTGTGCAGAACATTAATGAATCATTTTAACCATCCCTGCTGTGAGATTTCAAGATCATTCTTTCTGTAAAATTGTATGAATATTAATATGCACCCTGGTAATTGGTACAAAGTTAATTACTGTAATTCTGCTATAGTAGAAAAAATCTATGTAATATGCAGTAATAGCTAGTTATTAAGATGGAAATCTTGAAGATAAAATACTGACCTATATATATGAAGTTAGGTTAAAAAACAATTTTGATGTAATCAGATTTTTAAAAAAATATAATTGGCTATTAATTTCATTCAGTTCATGCAAATAAATTATCTATGTAATTTAGCCATTGTCTTTATTTCAGTGGGGTTTGCCTCAGATTTGAAATCAATAGGATTGAGGTCTATTTCTTTTAATGTGTAGGGGGATAACATGTACACATGACAGCCCTGTACACATGTACACCTGACTGTGGAAATGAGAACTAGAAAATAAATCTGAACTATAAAATTTTAATTTAGGTTTCTTTGTTATTTGGCACTTGATGGGAGAACTTAAATTGCCAGTGTTTCTGAAACAGTGAGTAGTCAAAGCATTCTAATGATACTGAAGTAGGTTTTGTCTTTAGCACTCATACAAATGTGTACTTTAATTGATTGCTGATTTTTATGTGCCTCCTAGAACAAGGATGACTTCTCATCTCAGTGGAGCTCCAGTCCAAGTGGTCATTTCTGTCTTCTATGCTTTAGAAATTCACTCTCCTTTCCTGGTATGGGAAGGGGAGAAGCTGTTACCCCGATGTTCAAATCCTGTCAGCAGCTTCAGGGCACAGCTCTGAAACCCCTTCACCTGCTCTGGTTCTGTCCCTGCTTTTCGGCTTCATGAGTTTGGATGTGCCTTTACTGCCCTCCTGAAAAATTGTATTTTAAAGCATATTTTAGGGTGTTTTTATCTCAGGTGGAAAGAAATGTGAAATGCTTTTACAACTGGCATTATAAACCTTAGTTTAGTTGTTCAGATTGCTGTTGTTTGGTGTATTATTACTTGATATAATTTTTGTGTATCTCATGAAAAACTTGATCCTTACAATGACATAACTTTGCACTCATTTCATTTTACTTCCAGCTAATAAGAGTAACCTCCTTCAGATGAAACAGGAGTAACATGCAGTCATACACACGTACAGAAATTACCTACAAAATTGTTACCCAGGCTTGTAAGTGGCTCATTTTTTTTCCTAGTGTTTATTATGTTGCTGTCTAACCTAATATTGGTGCAGATCTTCAGTGGGAGTATTTGTCTTGAGAATGCATTAAGAGATGTAATTATTAACCAGTCCAAATTGATGAAGATGCTTCCTTTTCATCTAAAGATTGTGTATTATCTACTCCCACTATTGTCATACTTAGCCTTCTTTTACTGAAGGCTTTTTCATCGTGCCAAGTCTACAATTTTCACATTACCATATAGCCTGTAATTGAAAAGGAGTAATCCTTTATTAATTTTCTATTACAGAAAAATCAACACATAAGAAAATCAACACAAAAGAATATGAATACCAATAGGGAAATAAAAGCTTTCTAAAAGCTCTATTCAGCATACTGAGAATAAATTGGAATAATATCCCCTAAGCAACTTAATATTGAATTGTCAGGTAGTAATAAAATGGTGGCTTAAGTGATTTAAAAATGTCATTTAGTAAAGATTTTTTAGCTATATAGTTACCACAGAAATAAAGTGGACAAATGTTATTTTCCTTCATATGAGGAAAATATCTGGCTGAGTGCTAGAAATACAAATTAATGAAAGTGTCTTTTTTTTTTCCACCTAGTGCTTGCATGCTGTCTTCTAATACTGTACATTTTGTACAGTGTGTGTTTTCTTTCTGATCATAATTTATTTGTAAGGGGTTTGGATCTGATTAATGTAAAATCAGGAGAAACCATGATGTAGTTAGGAAAGAGCTACCATGGCAGAGGGTTACCCTGGCTTATCAGGGCAGTGTCAGGACTTCACCGCTCAGAAACCAGCAAAGAGCAATGTGGGGATGGCTTTGATTCTCTAGCCTGAATAGCTAAATACTAATTCCACGTGTGTCCTCTTGGAAGGGCAGACATTGGTCCAAATCCAGAGGAGAAATTCAAACTCACACCTCTGTTTTCGCAGAACCCTACTTTAATTTTCCCCAATACATTTGCTTGGGAAGGAAGGAGGAGGTGCCAGGTCCTCCTTAAGATTGAATTGCTGATGTTCAGCAGTGCCCAAAGCAATATTCAACATTCTCAGTGTATTTCCACGCCGTGCTTTGATGGGGAGCACACAGCCCCTGTCTAAGGGGTTACTGCTGCAGCCTGGTGTCCCCTGCATTTTGCTCCCGGTGCCCTTGGGCTCTGCAGGGAGCTGCTGCCACTGGTCTGGGTTTCAGAGCAGAAGGGCTGACAGTCCCCTGAACTCCTTGCCCCTCTAGCTGCTGTTAGGGAGAATGCAGTGCCTTCAGCATTTAATACTCTGTTGAATTGGTTTCTTTTGGAAAAACAAGACCTATAAAAGCTGAATTCCCCCTTCTCCATCCCTTGTTTTGAATAACTTCAAGTAACAGAAAGGAAGGGTGAATATATGAACCACTACATCACAATAAAAGAAACCAGGAATGCTCTTTCTGGACTTTACTTAAATAGTTTTGGTTTCTTTTTTAAAAAAACTATCTTTTAAGGCTTTAGCTAAAATTACTCTACATTGATGTTTCTGTTTGACTTTCATGGTGTGTATATGGGAAAAACTCAAAAACTTCAGAATATGAATTCCCTGTGTGTATTCTGATGTGCCTCTGCTCATCTTCAACAATTTCAGCTGTTTTCCAGGCAAGCTGTTTTCCTTCTGCAGTTCTATTACTGCAACTTTCTGTTAGAATGGAGCCTCAAAGTTCAGATTTTCACACCATGATCTTTGTTTTGCTTTCCAGAGGATTTCTGGCTCTTCAAAGCAAAATAACTGTGTCTCGGGCTCTTTTGTTCTGGAAGGAACAAAATAAATGTTTTTCATGTGTGTCGCAATCAACAGCCTTACAGATGAATAAATGTTGAGTTCTGAAGGCGAGGCTGTGATCAGCCCAGATTCACATAGCACACAGTGCCTGGCAATGCCCACTGCACCAGCTCACACAGCCCCATCCCTGGCAGGACATGGCCTCTTCCAAAGCAATCTGCTCCTGGTTTAAATATTTAAAGAGGTGGAGAACCTACTATATATCTCTTGGAGATATTTTTCTAGAACTGCTCCAGTGGTTTAAAATCCATGCTGTATCTTCAGTCTGAAGTCCAGCTTCTAATCATTCTCTCATGTTGTGTTCTTTTGTAAGAGAAGAAAAATGTAGAAATTTCTCTTTCTGTTTCTTGACTGCTTGGGCCCACCTTGTTCATTCTTTACAGGCCCTCTTTGGGCAGCTCTTCCCATGCTCCAATTGTGAGTGAAACTTTAGATTTCTCTCTAGCCTAGCTGCACATGAAATTGTTGCCTGTTTCCCATAGTGACAGAGCTTTGTCCCAAATTTCAAATTGCAAAAATCCAGGCAGTTTTTAATGTTAATATCTATATTTAGGAACTATTGGTCTAATTGAAATATCAATATGTGAGCGTAATTGAGATACCCTACCTTTGCATGAAACTTAATGGTGGTGATTTTATGGTGAATCCCTGGGTCTGAAGGAACATAGATAAATCAGACTGGAAGAGGACAAAGGCAGCTTGAAGCCACAGCAGCCTGTGCCTCTTTCTGACAGTGAGGAGAGCGAGCTGTTTGCTGCTGGAGAAGGAAAAAATGTCACTTTTTGCCACAAGATCTAGCAGCTGCATCTTATTTTCAGATGTGTGATTTCTTCCTTTTGGCTAGAACTGCTATTTGGGTTCTTAATATTTTAGCTATTACCGTAACTGGAGTGCTTTACATTTTATGTAAAGCTTAGCTTTTATGAAGAGTAAATAGCTTAATTATGAAATACACTCATTTTAAGGTATGTGATAGAAATAAATCTTCCTGATTTTAGCAAACAATAATAAGATGTTAGCTGAGAAAAATGCAATTGACTTGGCTTGTGGGAACTGAAATTAGAATCTTTGTAAAGATTCTAAGAGAATGAAATGGAGTATCTGTTTAACACAGTCATTAATCATCCAGGAGGAAGAAAAGCAGTTTAATGACATGAATTACATATTAATCACATACTCATTCAAGTGTTGAAAGCAAAGGTGAGAGGTAGCACAGGATAGAAATAGCAAATATGCATTTGAACTTTAAGATGACTTTGCCTTGGTTACATTCCTGTAATCCTGGAAGATGTTTCCTCTGATAGAGAGTGTGGAAACACTGCAAGATGAAGACTAGCAAAAATACATTATTAATCTCAAAACTGCAATATGCTCTGAAATGGAAAGAGAATTCTGAACTGTGAATTTTAATTTTGACATTCGAGTACATGATTCAGAATTTATTTTCATGGCTGGATGCATTGTTTTCAAGTCAGTTGATGTTGAGTCTATCATACTGAAGAGACCCAATAAATGAGCAGAATTGGTACAACATAACTTTTAACACTAACCAGCACAGCAGGGAGTGTGCAACTACTTCAGTGAAATGTTTGCTAGCAGCTTGTAAGCCCAATTAATTACTCTATGAAAAATTGTCAATATTTTTGAGTTATCCATTGGAGGCTTCTGCAATTTGTTCACTGGCAATTTGCAAAGAGAAAAGGAGCTGAAATCCCATTGGTGTAATTTTCATTATAAATGATTCATTCAGTCCTGGTGTAGACAAATAATAACACAGGGCACACAAAAGTGTTTTGAAATCTATGCAAGAAGCAATGCATAAGTCCAGCCAAGAGAAAGTGGTGCCAAGTTTCGGGATGAGGTGAGCAGTGGCTGAAATGAGGCTGCACAGAGCCCCCAGCAGACTCCAGCCAACATCAGTGTCTCAGCTGGGGCAAGTTCTCATTGGTACAACCAGACAGAAAGTGCTTGGGGTGGCTTTTACATCCAGAAAACCCTTTCCCTATCTCTTTGAAGATCAGACCATGCACTAAATGCAACAGATTTTAGCAAAAATATAATCCCTGGCTATGTCTCTTTCTCTGCAGAAAATGAAAACCAGAGCCCAAGGCCATGTAAACAATTGATTTGTGTGTAAACTGTGCTCTGTCTTGATATCACACAGGTGTTTTGATTGCTGTCAAGATAATTCTCCTTTTTTATCTTAAACTTTGGTTGTATCCAGCATATCACAGCCTCATCTTAGTAGTTTATCTGTGAAACGCAGTGTTGCAAAAAATTGTCGCTCTTCCTGGTTTGGACATGTCTGCTCTGGGGCTCTGACAGACTTATTTAAAAAACCCCAAAAAAACAACCCAAAACCCTAAAGGTGAGTGTGAATCTTAGAGGAAATCAAATAAATATATCTCAAACTCTCAAAAGAGAGGCAGGCAGACAGAGCCAGGAAGCCTGGTAATAGAATCCATGGCAGAGCTAAGTAATCAACTGAGGCAAATATTGTTGCAGGCTGTCAGCTCATACAGAGATAGTTATGATTACTGTCTTGGATTTTCCTGAGCACAGAGAATAAAATCAGACATGGGAATCTTCCCTGTCATGGAGAGATGATTTTCTTGTGCTGAATTGACACTGGGGTTGCATAAGCACAATAATATTCCTATTTCCTCTTTCTTCCAGATACACAGGAGTTCTGTTTTGTGTGGAAATAGATGTTTCTCAATAGAATTGACTGCAAAAGACAAATAACATCCTCAGCTTAGATGAAAACGGTAGCAAATGTCTTGTGTAGCTTGTAAAATCCTGTGGCTGGAAATGCAATATAGTTGTATTTTTCTGTTGGTGGGCAGGACGGAGAGATCTCTCTATGCAAAAATACTTTCTAGAGAAGAAAGCTTTTTAGAAGGATTCAATTAAAAAAAAGGAAAAAACCCTGAGGAGGTTGAATGGGAAGCAACTTACATGTTGCTGAGTTGGAGTATTTCGAGTCCTTAAAAACCTGTCCTATCTGAAAAGACATGATCAATAAAATTACATTATTTTGCCTACCAGAGTGGGTCATTCCATCCCACAAGGCAGGCTGAGGTGATGGAGTTCGTGTTTGTAATGGATGATGTGGAAGATCTTGGCCTGTGGTTCCCATTTCCCAGAAGAAGTCAGAGGCCCCAAAAGGGGATGACAAACCCTAAATGAGGAATTCCCACAGGAAACAGCTTTCTCTGCCAGGAGAGTACCTCCCAGATTTGCTTAGCATAAGCTCTTCCTATTAGAGGCACTAGAAATTTTACAGTAAAGTTCAGCAAAAGGAAAATAAACCTGGTCCTGTGGATATTTCAAAATATCAGCAAACAGGCAGGGAGAAGTTTTACTTATGCTGACTTAAAGCTAAATATATGAAATAATTTTAGTGTGTGTTAGGTTTGGAAATGTTTGTAGCACTACTGCATCATTATTATAAATATTCTTGATATTCTTGGCTGCATTTTTCCTCTTCCTTTTGTCTGTCTTGTTAGCAAAATGTAGCTAACATTTGTCAAGTCAGACAAATACACCTTGAAGTTTTCTTATTTCAGTTGTATTTCTAATTTTTATTCTTTCTATGTTTGTGGTATAGTGGCCAGTGCTAACAGGCAGTCCTTTTATATTTTTTTAAATGGCTACTCTTCATATGGAGAATGTTAAGGGCCAGAAAAATCCTGAACTAGCAGAAATTGGTGCAGTTACTTTTAAAGGCAGTAGAGTTCTGCCAGCTGACACCATCTGATGCTCTGACTTTGTTTCTTTTAACCGTTTGTGGTTTTTTTTTTTTTTTTTTTTTTTCTTTTTTACTGTTTAAATAAATCTTTCATGTTAGGCTAGCTCAGAGTTTTTATTTTCCCCCCAATAAGAAATCATCTTTTAAAGGATCTTTTAGATCCTTTAAGCAGCTTTCACATTTATGTTCTTCAGGGGCTGTGAGGTTTTGATGTCACTTGTTTCCAAGCCAGTAACAGTGTTACGCTGATGGAGAGATGTGCTACCTGTTAAAAACACAGTAACTTGAACAGAACTGCAACAGGCTGTTTCCCTGCCAGTTGTTACATAGTCTCACACGACCTCTCAAACCCTTTTTGGGTAGGGTATGGGCAGATTGGTTGTTTGCTTCTAAATTGATTTGCACTGAACTGCATTCTTCTTTCTGTTGAACCATTTACTTACCATCTCTTTGGCTCTTAGCATTTTATTTGTAGTGTTCAGTATTTCATGCAGATTTGGGATGAGCTTTCCAGCAGTGAGGTTTATGCCTTCTTACTTCTGCTTGTTGTGACAGATTTAATTTTTCCTTGTTAACTTCAGTCAAACTTAGTTTCATATTTACAGAATGCTGAAGGTCTTAGCACTAACTACTGTGAAACTAACACAAATCCCATTGATCCAGGTAGAGCCATAGTGCAGTGTTCACACTGCTTAAATTCAAGGGTTTCCTTGATTAGACAATTTGTCTCCCCAGGTTCTGGTAGCCAGAAAAGAGACAAAGTCTTTTTGGAATGCACTTCAGAGTAAAAGCTTAAGAAAGCTCTTATCCATGCCCTGTGTAGAAGCCTGTTTTTCTCCACTGGGGGTATGTAGGGAATAGGGAGAGCAGCTTCCTTGTGCAGGTTGTGTGAGCCACTCTGCCTGACTTGGAGTTTGTAGGGAAGATATTTTCTGTTATTTATTTCTCCTCTTAAATCTTGGATGAAGAACCATCCATTCCACTGATGGTGAGGGTGTATTTCAGACTTGATTCTCATGTCCCAATTACCCTGTCCATTTTCCTGGTAGCCAGCCTGAACGTTTTCCTCCTGTGGCTCAAGCTGTTGCTTCCAAGTAATCTGTAATGAAGATGTAGAGCACACTGATGATGCTTTATTTTACAATGGCATGGTATCGATGGCTGTTTATCATCCATGATTAGTCCTTTCCCAAAACACTGTGACCAAGCAGCTCTTCCCCATCAGCTTTTTATAGATGCCTGTTTCTCTGAAGTGTGGTGGTTGAAGTTTTTGGTGAGCTGTGTAGTTTGTTTTTGATCACTTCTCTAATATGTCAATTTTCTGGTTTTGCTCGTCGCCAGCCTTTCATGCTTACATGTGAGTTCATGCCACTTCTTTGGTGCTTTAGGTGATGTGGTCTGTTAGGTTTTTTCCTAATTATTATTACTTTCTAGACTTTTTAAGTGATTCCTATACTTACCACTGTCTTCTGAGCTGCTAATGCATGAATTCCTGCTCTTGAGACATTGCCTGTCAAACAAATTGTCCTAATTAACCTGGTGGTTCCCAATTTGCTAAGCAATCTTAAATCATAGAATCTCATCAAGTACCCTTTGGAAATCTGAATATGCTTATATTTCCACTTAATTCCCCTTATCTAAAATGGTAGTAGTATAAGCTTCAACAGATTGGTTCATTAAGTATAACCTCCAGTGCTTTAAACCACTCTCACTCTGTATTTATCAAGAAGCTCCAACAGATGGAATATAGTTATAGCACCAGCTCAGGACCTGGGAAACCTTAAATGACAGTTTCTTACTAAAATACTGAGTTTTCTCTCATCTTGTGTCATTTCATTTCCTTATTGTCTAAATTCTCTCTTTGTAATTTGAGTTAAGAACATGTGTTCCTCTTTTTATATTTGTTCCCCTCTGTTACAATGACAAGGAATGTATTTTCCAAAGAATTTGGAAATGTGTGTAAAACAAAAAGACTGTCAAGCAGACTGTTTTTCAGTTTTTTGAGTTACAATTTTTCCTGTTCACTTAAATCATACTCACAAAAAGTTAGAGTTATGCAGAAAAGATTCCTTGAACAGCCTATCTTGTCAGTCAACACCCCAAAGAAGAACCTGGGATTCTTATTGTTAGCATTACAGGGATAACAAACAGATGGACTGAAAGGAGCAAAAATCCTAGAATTTGATGGCTGTGAGCAGTTTTTGCCTTCAAAGCACCCAATAATGGTTTCTGACATTGAAATAGGATGTTTTCAGCTGCTTTTAAATGGATTCCAAAATAACCTTGGAGACAGACTTTGCTGTGTGCCCCAGAGTTGTGTGGGTTTGTCTGTAATTTCTGGTGTTTTGAAAGTAATGACCTTAACATCAGGGTTTCCAGTTAAGACTTAGTCTGTAACTCAGTTCCTCCTATTGAACAGAAGAAATCAATAATAATATACTTTAGAACTTATGTTATATAGGCACAAAATACTTTTCTATGCAATGCTACATTTGAGTTTTCTCTGTGGGGATTATATTGGAAAACCGAACTGAAAATATATTTGATTTAGCAAGCAGGTCCCACAGAAGTTTGAACTATAGAACTCAGTGCATTTTTTCTGGTGAAGCTGAGACTTCCAGTGATGATGATTATCAAATCTGAAATGCAAAGAGCAAGTGCTGTGTTGGGTGCTTATTCACAGTGCATAGTAATTTTTCTTGGTGAGTTCCCTTGGGGTATTTTACAATTCAGGACAGTGTGTAAGAGCTCATAGCTTTTCTCAGCAGCCACTCTTTCTGCTTATAAATTCTATGCAGGCTGTCTAATCACAGGAAGATACCTTTATTAAAACAAGCTACTAGGTAAATAAAGTCTTCCCATTCTAATCACAAATACATGTGTCATTAAACACACTGGCAAGGCTGAACACATTGCAGTCTGTTGATGCATTCTCCGTAATTTTGACTTATGTTAACAGAAACTTTCTGGTATGAACACAGCAGGCTAGACTATGCAATGTCATGGTAATAGGTGGAGCATTTTTCTAAACTCTGCTCTTGGATCTGGATTCTGCCTTTAAAAGCAGTCCCTGAGGTGTTCTCTGGGCTCAACTGGACTGTGGTGAAAGTATTAATGTGGGAAGGCCACACTTGTTTTCTGTAGGGATTACCTGGAAAGTACTGTGTCCACTTTCTACTGTTGTATCTGTTATCTGGGTGTGGGATCTGATGACTGTTTCATACAACTCCCTGAACTTCAGAGTTTTGATCCTTGTGGTTCCCTTCCAGCTCAGGGTATTCTATGATTCTGTGACTGATTCCATTTTGCTCCAAGTGCCATTCTTTAGGGACTGCATACCTTGTAGGAGTAGGCTTGTTTTCTGAAACTGTTCCCATCTTGAGAGGATAATGTAAGGAAATAAAGAATCTGTTACTTTCCATACCTTACATTTGGATATTGGGTATCTCAATTATGTTTCAGACGTCTGAATTAATATTTTGCTGTGTTTTTCTACCTTTGCTCACATCCAGCATTGTATTTTGTGGTCACTTGTCTCACCATGAATTCAGACTTTGGTGCCAAGATTAAACCTACAGCTCTAGCTAAGGCTGTGACTGTAGACAGAGCTAACTAATACTCTGTGAGTTCATTTCAATGCCTGTTCTCAAGTGTAACTTGAAGTAACTCACACAAACTTTACACTACAAGGCAGGAGTAACTTTTGTGAGGTTCTCAAACCGAAGCCCTAGGTTAGATGCTTTCTCCTGCACAATGTAGGTGTGTGCTGGAGGAGATGCCCATCCCCTTCCCCAGCTGCATTTGCTACATCTGTGCCTCTTTTGGGAAGCTGCTGCTGGAAGCACTGCTGCATATTCAGCCCAGGCACTCCACAGTAATCACTAACCATAAAACAAGTAACGATGTCTTTAATATGCACTTCCACCTCTATCACCTATTCTGCCCTTAAGCAGACTATAAAAGAGAATTTTTAGCATTTCAGTGATGCTGCAAACCATCCTATCTGGCTTCACTAATGCTAATTATATGAAATTTCTTCCCAATGGTGAGTTCCTAATTCCTTTTCCTTTGTTTTGCAAATTCCTGTCATTAATACAGTGACAACTGAAGCGTTTCTTGTCTTTCTTTCCTAATTTGGCTGAACGCTCATGAAATCTTGGACTTTTCTGTTCTTCATTTTTTTTCCTTTATTAACTTGACTTCATACTGTTAGTTTAAAATCTCCCTTGGTGCTTCAGTTAGTCCACAGCAGAAATTAACCCTTCTTCTGGTTGTTAAGGGCCCATCAGTCCTTTTCTTTGTCTGAAAAATGAACTGATATTCCACAGTCAAAACTTCCTGATTTCAGTCTCAGAAATCTCATAGATTTAGTTATGAAGATACTGGAGACAGAGGAAAAAGTAAAATGCTTTTTCACCATGTCCAGTGTGGATCCAGTAGAACACCTTGAACAGTATTGGAGTGACAGAATCACTCTGGCAGTGATAACCCAGGTGTTTTATCTTAGAGATAAATATGAACTGTCCCTAAGTGCTGCTTAAGTTAATTTCAACAAATTAATACAAAAGACTGTGTAAAAAGTAATGATAGAAAAATATTAGTCTGCATTGTACATACTCATGGTAATTCAAAACTAGTATTTATTTTCCTTATGATTCTACTCTGCCACAGGTCAGCAAGTCTGATCTGTCTCTACAGTTGTAATTTTAGTTGCTGACTCTTTAATAAAAAGAGGAATAGAACTCTTGATGGCACAGTTTATTTTCATAAATAAGCAATAATGGAGAGTGGATCAGAAATACAAGATAAAACCCAGCACAATTGTAAGTTATGGGTGGCAGTAAATAAATAGACTGGCATTATAAATGTTGAATTTAGTTAGAGTATAAATGTCATACTCTCTGCAGATGGAAGTGTTCAGATCCTTCTGAATGTAATTGGAATGGTACAGAAATATTTCAGACCCAGGGATGGACCTCCTGGAAGGATTTTGGAAAAGTTATGGTGAACAATTTATGTACTGTGGCTACATGTACATTTTGAGTGACTTGATTAAAGAGATGTATATTCCAGTGGCAATTGAAAATGCACTTAATGAGCCATGTCCTCAGATTTTATTTTATTTTATTGAAGAGGTTTGAGTCAGCAGTTCTCATACAGAACGAGCCTTGTTCAAATCCCAGGGCAGGTTTGACACGTCTGTGGCTGAACCCTGGCCACTGTTCACAGCCACCTCTCATGACTGTGCCACATCTCTTTAATCAAATGTCGGGAGGACAGAGCAGGGCTGAAGTTCCCAGTCATGCCCTGATAAATCTTCGCTCCCTCAAGGATGATGTCTGCTCACTTCCAGGGCAACCTCAGGATTTATACTGCTGCAGGCTGAGATTAGCTGCTGGATTTTTCATTATTTGTTGGATGCTTGGTGTGCTGAGGGAAATAGGCTGAAGGGGGCAAAAAGAGGGAAAAGCAGCTGTTGTGTTCCAGATCTTGGTTCCCTGTTGGATGTCAAGCCAACAGGGAAATACAACATTAACTTGTCCTGAATATTTAAAACACTGCATTGTTCAGATTTGTGGAAGCCATAAAGCCAATAAAAGGTAGTAAGGAACTCAAATTTTAGTGTTGACTCTTTTAGTAATGACACTAACTTATTATTATTGTTACAAAAATGAAGTACTAGTATTTTTCTATTTCAGATTTCCATTTTTAATTTTCCTCCCCCCAGAGTAATATTTTGGGAATTTATTATGAACGAGGACATTGTTTTAAAACACAACGGCAATGAAATATTGGTTTTTGTCTTTCTACGTCTGTTTGAAGTAGATCTTCTCTGCCAATTTACTGAAAACAGGCAAAGATAACAAATGAAAAAAACCTAATTCTGGGGGACCCTGCCCCCAGATTTAAATCAACACTGTTAATGTAAAAAAATCCCAAAGGTTAAATACTAAGGAGAGAAATTTCTAATATATGTAGGAGGAATTTTGCTCACATGACCTGCCTCATTAAAGCCATTGAAGTGGAACCTCTCCTAAGAGGAAGGCTGCTCAAGTGTGTAATTGCTTGCAGGGCAAACTCTGAGTCTGTAGCACACTGGGTTTTGTTAGTGTACTGCAAAAAGACATAGGTATAAGCATACAATAATTCTGTAATTAGAATTACATCAGGCATAATGTTTTTTCATTAGACAGTACGTTGGCTGGTTATAATAATGATTTGGAAGTGTGTGTTTCTGTGTTCCCAAGCTACCTAATGGATGTCTCCTGGCCTTGAAAACAAAAGGAATCAAATATTCATTCCTAGCCATGTCTTAAACAGTTGCATCAATTTTTTACAGTAATTAACATTTAATATAATTTTCACCTCTGATCAGCCTCCTTCTCATTCAAATCAAAACTTGTCTAGTTCCCACTTATCAGCAAACAGATTAGGAGATGATTCGATTCACCTTAGAAATTTAAATGTCTGGTAAGTATTGGCCATGAATCAAAGTAGCAAATGAACTTTGTCAATTTATAGCTGTGAGCCTTGTTAATCATCTGAACAGAAAATTTGTTTATAGGCAGTTGATCAAGGCACAAGGAGGATCTCTAGTGTGTCTTTTAAAAGAATTAGTATTATTTTATGTGTGTGTACTTGTATATACCTATCTCCTGTGATATAGAGGAGACGTAAGAATTGCAGATGTGGGGCTGTAGCTTTTTTTTGTTGCTGATGTAGATCTTCTGCCCCAGAAAACAGCCTATTCTGTACTAGATGTAAAGTATGGCCTTAACCCACTTGTTTAGCTCATGAATTCATCTTCCATTTGAGTTTTTCTAAGAGATTTTCAAGTAAAAGTTCTTGGTGTAGGTTTTCCTGTCTACAAGCTCAAGGTTTGTGCCTTTCTGTTGATGTTATCTCTGTAAGAATCTAAAAAACAAACAAAAAAAGCATTGTAATTTTACCTGGGATTATTATTTAAACTGGAATATGCTGAGCAAAAAAAAATTTAGAGGTTTTTTCCAGGAGAAATGTGCCAGGAGAACATATGATTTGAAATGTTCCAAAATTTTCTCTAAAATATGGAAGAGACAAAAGGAATGAAGGAGCCAGGCAGGATATTATTGAAACAGCAGAGAAGGGGAGTTAATTCTAAATACAAAATGATACCTTTTCCTCTAGCTATCAAGCTTTTAAATTAACTTATCAATACTGATTAATAAATTACAGGATGGTATGGATGTAAATAAAGCAGATTGAAATTATCGTTGTGTCTTAGTCTCAACTAGAAAATAGATTCTTGTGTTAGAGAACTAACTTTCCCCCAAAACCAGGGAATTGTGTAGAAAAACATGATTTGCTCACAACCAGGTCTGTTATTTCAGAGTTTAGTGTTACCTTTCACAATTGTTTCTTTCAAATAAAGCTGGAGCTGTCTGGGAGTGATGGAGGGAGATGTCTGTCTGTGAAAACATGAACAGAATTCTTGCTTTACACTGGTACCAGGAAGAGTAGTGGATGGTTATAATGGGAGCAGGAGGGAGCTGCTCACCTGCCCATAGAAAGCTGCCCTTTGTTCCCTGCAGCACTGCTCCCATGTGCACTGAGTGCACAATGCCCCAGGTTTTGCATTGTATTCCAGGAATAAAGCAATGGAATTCCTGCTTCACTGAGTTTGTGAAATGCATGCTATTAACATAACATTAATTACGGTAAATTGTGTTTTTTCTGTGTCTCTTCCTCTCACCCTTGGTTGAGTTTCCATAATGCTGTAATTGTTTGATGATGCCAGTAAAGATTGGGTGTCTCAGGGGTAATGTCCATGAAATCTTATTTTCTACTCTAGTCCATTAAGAAGATGCTGATATTAACCTGAGAGTCTGAGGTCAGCGCACAGACCATGAATTTGTTCAAGCACACTTGTTTGTTGTACACATAAATCTTTGTTTATGAAAGCCTTCGCTGTGTTTCCTCACAGTGGCTCAACTCTACCAGATCTTGAGTGCAAGCATAGATTGCATCAAAACCAACTGACATTATAGTGTGTGCATGTCTTAAGCATTTTGGGAAAATTTGGTAATTTTATGTTTAAAGCAAGCTAGGAAGATACAAGATGCAAATGCAGCTGAGAAATCAATAAAACTTTAGATACATTTAAATTATTGATGACAGTACAAACCAGTCAGCTTTGCATAGATTGTACTGAAAATATGAGAAAAGAAATTAAAATAGAGGCTCCACTGCGGCTGGTTTTTTTGTTTGCAAAACTTTCTGCAATTAATTTTTGTAGTGAAATAGGAAACAAAGCAGTTCTATCCCTTCAGCTGGAAGCAACACAAGGCTATTGTACAAAGCAGTTTCTGTTTCCTCTTTCCCTCAGCCTCCTAAATAACAGCAATTAGAATTTCAAAATATTGGTTGGACCCTGTGGTCTTTGATTCAGTGCTTTTTGTCAAATCCCACCCAACAGAAGCAGAATCGTTTCACATACCTAAAGGTATTGCCACAAACTTACTCTTGGTGCAAATTTCTTGATTGAAGAGCCCTAAAATAAGGGATGAGCTTGGCTCAGTTCTGCTGACTGCAGTGAATCTGCACAGCTCAAGACCCTGTTTGGATTTGTCCATGAAACTTCCTATTTTTATATGAACATTTTGTTCTGTTTAAGCTCTGTCCAGGGAGGTGGTAAATGGTGTGGAATCGACATAAACAGTGAGAAACCAGCACATCACAGTGCTCTGGCTGCCAGGTGGCATCACCTGTTTCACTAAGTCAGTAACAGAAAGACTGAAAGAGGTTTCCAAAGCAGCTTCTGACAGCTACTTGCTTCAAACGCTGTATTGCTGACTGAGTTGTTGCTGAAATTGTAGTTCCTATTCCATTTTGCCAGTAATGCTTCTGTGACTATTAATAGCATAGTCAATTTATGGGGGAATCACAACCTTGAGCATGCCTTCGTGGACAAATTCAGAATAAAACCTTACAATGGTATTTTCTGTGTGTCTGTTCAGGTCACTTGGCAGCCCTTGATTTTATCAATCAGCTTGACTCTTTAAAGTACTTTTGCAGCTCAGTTGAGTGTTTTTACTTAGCTTTGCAAGACCTATCTCAGAAGAAAAATTAATGATGCCTTTCTTAAAGGACAATGTCATCAGAAGTCATACCGTACCTGGCTGGAACTGATTTTTGCCCTTCTTGATGATGACCAAATACATTCACTGTAATGTATCTTCGCTGAGTTTTACACTTCATTTTTCATTGCTTTGTGTTTGATTTGTATTTTACTCTGGATGCAAGGAGTAGAAGTTAAAATACTATTTTTTTAAGAAAGCACTGTGATGTCAGGACTGCTGTTTCTAAACCTATGGTAACCTTAAGTTAAGGATGGATGTGGCCACACCTTTGGCCTGCCTGGGCAGGGACATGCTCTAGGAATGACCTCATAACCCACTTGTCTGTGTCAAAGTCCCTCTTGGTCCTTGTGGTCACTTGTTAAAAAACACTGTGTAATTTGATTCAACCAAATAAGTGTAACTTTCATGGAACTAATAAATAAATTACTTGTAGAGCAGAGGAAAAGCATGAACTGACTCATAAATTTATACATATATATATGTATATGTAAAAAAAAAACCCAAACTACTTGGGGCTGATGGTTACCTATTGAGATAGCAGCAGAAGCCACTTTCCTGACTATATAGAAATGGTTATGAGTTACCAAACAGCTTCCAACACTGAAATGAACTAAAGAATTGATGACTATAGTCTCATTTGCTGCTTCTCTTCACGTCAGCCTTTTTGGCTACTTACTTTGTAGAGAACTTCAAGCAAGAGATCCCATCTTGTGTTTGAAGGATGCCTTGCTCATAAGAGCCCTGGTAGGGGGTCTTATGTGTTACCATAACAGAAAAAAATAATTGGATTTTGTTTGTTTTCATTCTGAGTGCTTAAAACTGAACAGTGATGAGGATGAATACTCCTTTGTACAAGCAGAATTGATTTTTGTTCTGCTGAAAGAGAGCATTTTGAACAGCCTGGTATCATTGTGGGATTATAATAACTGTAAGCTTTACCTTATGTTGCTATTCATGTGCTTTTTTTTGCTAACTTTACTGGCATTAGGATCATTACTAAAGATCTTTTTTCCTCCCCATACATTTGTGACTGAAGCTTTACAAAAGCTACCAGTCAGTTTATGACAAAAAAATCTTAAATTTTCCATGTAGGAAAATTCTTCTTTAGCAGTGCCAAGGTACCTGTCTGAATTTGTGTGCTCTCAGGACTTGACTCTGGAATTTCTTCTTAAGGGTAACCTTCATGTTGACCTCTTAAGAAATGGAATTCAAATTTTACACAGATGCAACTGAGGTAATCTCAGGGATCTGGAGGAGTATTACTTGGGGTGGGGCACTGTTAGATTGCTGTGGGGTATCTGCTTCTACTCCTTACCACGCAAGAGATCCAGAAGACCTGAAAGTGGCAGATACACAGATCTGAAAATAATTTCGAGGCGTGGATTTACTACTGCAAGGACCCAAACGGAAATAATCAAGCTACAGATGAAGGGCCAACAATAGAAAGTAATATTTTTTTTCTAAGAAAACTAATAATTAAATAGTTAAGCTTACTCTGCCTCAAAGTCTTCTGAAAGTCAAAATTAGTTATGTTTAAGAAGAGGTCTGCATAAATTCATGAGGGATAAGTCCATTAATGGTTATTTAAAATCATGAGTCTTATTTACATTTCTAATTCAGCAAATCAATTAACTGGTTCTTGGCAGAGGAGATGAGGGGCTGCTGGTATGATTCACGCTCTCTTGCTCATTACAGAATCACGGAATGGTTTGGGTGAGAAGTGAACCTTACAGATCATCTTGTTCCAACCCCCCTGCCATGGTTTGGGGGCACCTTCCACTAGAGCAGGTTGCTCAGGGCCCCATCCAGCCCAGCCTTAAACTCTTCCCCTAAGCAGTTTGTGTTTGTTCTTTGTCAAAAGCAGGATTCTGGGTTCTGCTCACTCTGGTTGTATCCAGAACAGCAGTTCTTAGTGTCCCACAGGGCAGGAGTACAGAGCCTCTCTGGGTTTGCCCAGTCCCATTAGGGAGTCTAACTTGCATCAGGTCACTGGCAGGTCATTTTTTGGCCTGATTTCTTGAGGTCCGTCACCTGCAGAACGTGTGCCTGTGCTGCTGTACCCTGTGCTGCTCCACGGGGAAGCAGAGCAGTCTGTTTGGGCTCTCAGATCACAGCTGCCAAACCCCCACCAGTCCCCCTCTCCGTGTGCCCCTGCTCCACCGTGGCACGCTGCCTCCAGTGTCCCTGGTCACCCTGATCTCAGCATTCCTTTCCAACCCACTTCTCATCTTTGCACTTTAGGTAGTTGTATTGCATTCCCCATTTTACCACTGTCCTTGATGCATCAAAAATAAAGCCACCCATTCTGGTCTTGTAGATAAACAGCCGACTTGATTTATCAACACTTCAGAAGTGATTTGGCCATGGTAGAAGAAGGAAAAAGAATCTTGGCTCATTCCAATGCAATGTTGAAACATGCAAATTGTTTGACATGTTTAAAAGCAAACAGTGCTCCTTCTGCTTTAATTTGTGTATGCAATTGGCTAACAATAATAATACAATTTAAAAGTAGATTTGTCTTGCTTTTTAATGTGTATAAACAATCCATAGCCATGAAATAATGATCCTGATCTCATACATTCTTCTTTGCATGCAAAAATAGGAATAACATAGGCACAAAAATTATCACTTGTGACCAGAGTCAGTATCAAATTAATTACTGATTTAAAAATAAAATAGCTCTAGCTGCTGTGGGACATGTCAGCCCATCCTGGAAGGAGCTGGTACCAGGAGCCAATAGACAGGAGGAGGAAAGGCAACCTCAGCTCTTGTGGATGGTTTCTCGGGGGAGGAGAGCTGGCTTGTGTTTCTTGGGAGCTCACAGAAGTGTTGGCAGGGGACAGTTCTCTGTTGTCCCCCGAGGGCTGGAGAGATCTCTGGCGAAGGATGAGTGGTGGGATTGACTGTCCTGGAGTCAGCAGGGGTTCCCTGCTGGGGCAGCCCCAGGTGACCTCCCCTGGGTGTGGGAGCGCCACATCAAATTGGTTGACAAGGAAAAACGTCTGTGTAGTTCAAGAAGGTGCAGATAAAGGCAACCAAGGGGAAAAGAGAACAAAAGAAGGGAGGATGACTTTGTTGAACTCTCCAGAGGTGAATTGGTGGCGCAGGCTGAGAGAGAGGCATTGAAGTGCCTTCTATTAATTTCTCCAAGGTGGGAACAAGGAGGGAGAGGGGGACTCTCTGCAGAAGGAGCTGTCAGAAAAGTCATAAAAGAACGCTTGAAGGAGAGTTCCAGCAGCTAGAGGCAACAGACCTGGAAGTGCTTCTGTTCAGAGTTTTCAGAATTATGTGTGTGAAGGAACACTTCTATTGGCTTGCAGCTCTGCTGAGCAGTTTTCCAAATGAGATGCTTTGATTCTTATTGTCACATATTAACTTCAGGGATTTTAGTGTTCTCCTTTTGCAGGCTAGAAAAACAGAAAAATATTTCAATAATGTCTGGAAAGTAATTTCTCACTGAGTATTTTGCAGTAATATTTTTAAAAAGAAGCTATAATTAAAACTTCATGTGTATCCCCCTTTATAGTCTACATACATCTCTTAATGCATTAATTGTTTGGAATTCAGATTTGCTTCTAATGCAGTAATTGCAGTTCCAAAATATTGGTTGAATGTCTACTTCTAATGCTGTCTCAGACTGTGGAATAAAGAAATAAAATGACTCCATTTTAATGTCAGAAGCTAATGTATGCTTTTAATGCAGTTTCACCCAATATTAAAAGCACTTTGTTTTTAATAAACTTGAGGGTGAATGAGAAATTATTTTGCTACTGTGACTAATATGGAAATGGGTTTCTGTCCTAAAAAATGTATAGTCTATGTACAAAGGAAAATGAATTTTCAACTTGGAAACAGCTTTATTGATGTTTTGAAATGAAGTAAGAAAGGCCCAGTTCCTTAAATTGAACCTGGAGAAACAAAGATGGACTGTTAGTTTTATAAGTAATTTCATTGTCAGTGACCTAATAATTACTGTAAACTGTATATGTAACAATAATCCCCGAGTGTTACTCATTACAAGCAGATAGTCAATGATGTGATAAGGCAAAAGTGTAAGGTGATAAGGAAGGTGGTTAATTACAGTAATGACTGAGCTCCCACAAAGTATGGTGGTGTAATTTATATGCTCTGCAGCAGTTAGAATGGCAACAACTCTGCAAATGCTGCCTGCGTCCAATGCCTCTTTCCCTAATGGAAAGCAACTGCTATGCACAAATCCAGAATGTTACATTGGAATACTTGGGAAAAAACTTATCTTGAAACTATCAACGTGTATTAATAAATAAAACCCATTCATTATCAACAGTGCAATAGAAGGAAAAGGGATGACACTACTGAATTCATTAGACACTCAAAAATAGCTTCTTGGTCTGTGCAGTGTATTCTGAAGTTTCCCAGTATAGCTAAGGTAATTAGGTTGGATCTGCACAGATGCAAACTCAAAAGTTGGCTGGATTTCCTTTTGTATTTTTGAGTCTTAGGTCTTCTTTCAAATCTTTTCCTTGACTTCCATTTAGCACGTGGGTGCTCTAGACATCCATATATATGGATATCCCTATCTGAACCACTTGATGTTGTGTATTGAGTGCCACGTGCATTATTCTCTCTGCATTATTTTTGTTGATTGCACCCTGTGATTGTGGTAAATCCCATTCAGCACTGCTGTCTGGCAGGATTTGGTTCATTTTTCCTCTACAGTGCTTAAATTAGCAGAAATAAGAGATCCTGTCTAATTCCCCACTGTGGTGAGCCAGGGCTATTGCTGCCCATGCCAGATGACTGCAAACCACGAGCAGTTCACCACTGAATATGATTGTCACAAGGCCTTTAACTATGTAAACATCTAAAAGAAACAACTTCTATCTTTAAGGTGGGTGCTCTTACAGGAAGCAGCATATGTGGGGGAAACAGGTCTGGGATGGTGTCAGGATCTGTAGCCCAGGTCCTGGGGCTGTGTGGTCACATTGGCTTCAGCAGGACAGACCTTGGAGCTGTGTCCTTCTGGCTTGGCATCACCAGCAGTGCAAAATGCCAGAAGGAAGGGCTGCCAGAGGTTCTCACAGCACTGGTCAGCAGTATGGTGTTGTAAAATGCATGTTCATTTAGCTGGAGCTGTTAGCATTCTAACTGCTCAGTGGATGAGGTTACAGATTGATTTGGGGTTATCTTGGATCTGATTTGAGTCTCTGCTCAGTGTCCTGAGTGACATGTGCCAAAGTGCAGGGCTGGCTAGGAGCAGCTTTGGGTAGGTGGGAGTGAACAAATATCAGTGTCTCAGTGACACCCAGCAGCCTGTGACTGCCTCCTGGGGAGGGGGTTTGGCCCCATATCCCAGGCACACTAAATACATGGAATTATATAAGCTGGGAGTTGTAATTATAGTGCAGGAACAGATCCCTTTCATCCTTCTGTCTCCTGCAAGACCTCCTTTAAATCATTCACCAAACCTATGCAGGAAGAACAGGAGGACAGGATTAGTACCTGTCAGCTCTCTTGGGCCATTTCCTAAACATCCACAAACTCCCAGCCTAGCCCAGGCTTTCTCATCTAATGGTCTAACTAGGTGTAATTAAATTTAGTGTTCTATGTAGAAGCTACTGGCTCTTGTCTGAACTTTGTCTAAAGATTTATCTTGGTAATAAGATTATACTAATAATTGCATTGAGTTTGTCTTAGCTCAGAATGTTTTTGCTAATCAGAACACTGCTTGCCAACTTGGTGAGTTATCTTCTACTTGTATTAAAAGGAAAAACTGTGTAAACTGAAAGCACAGGGTAATAACTGTAAAGAACAATCATTTCAATGACTTGAACAGAGATGGCCAATTACTTAATAACCTCTTCATATGAAGAGAGATTCTTTTGCTAGGGTTCTGATCATGCTCTCAGATTTAAACAGGTTAAATGCTCTGTCTTCTTCAAACTCAACATAGCAAATGAAAGAGTTATTATGACTAAATGAGAGTAGTATATATAGGAAAGACTACATGTAATAACCATCTAAAATAGAAAACTGAGATATGATGCTTAGCTAAAGCTGTCTTTGTCTTGGCAATAATCCATAATGTGTGTTTAATCAAGCAAGTGAAAGCGTTGGGTTTTGTTAGGTTTTTTTTTTTTTTAATACTTCTTTTCCTCAAAATGGGGAACTTTACAGAAGTTTGATTTCAATGGGGTTGTTTAATGAAGATACCAATCTTTTTCTATCAAGAGTTAGATCAAGGGTAGTATTTTCAAATGTGCCCAAGTGGCTTGAAGAACCAAACTGAATTTCTGAAACTAACACAGACATTTCACATGTTTCCAAAGAAGTAGGTGTCTAAGGCACCTGAGTAATTTTTCATTTCAAAAAAACACCCACACATTCATCTTTATATTAAATAAGAAAGTAACAGGAAAATTTTTTTCTCAGATCAGATACTTAACCTAATCTTATATTCATTGCTAGTTACAAAATTTAAATTTTTAAAGAACAAGCATAAAGAAAAACAGCTTCCACTTTCTTCTACGGTCAGGTTGAATTGTTAATTTAAGATAAGAATGTGATGAATCTGAAAAGGCCAGATACATGATTAAGATCCTGATATCATAGACATTATCAACTCCTGCAGGCTCCTGGGAGAGGGGACTCTGTCTTCTCCCTGGTCCAGAGGTTGTGGTGTGCTGGTAGGGATTGTATCCTGACCTCCTGATTTTGAGTCTGGCTTTTCTTACACCATCTGCACTGCAGTGGACCCATGGCGCTTTTAGGAGTTCCTGCACAAGGTGACAAAACTGCCGTGTATGATCCTGTAGATCATCACCAGCGATGGTTTCTCCCCCTCCTGAACAGTTTCACTGAGCCAATCTGGGCTGTGAGGTTTAATCCTCCCCACTTCAGGCTGTGTGAGTTTCTGCATCCATTTAACTGTGTTTGCTTCAAGAATTCCCTGAGATAACCCTACACAAGAATTTCTCAGGGCAGTCAGGATTGATATAGGCATGGAAAAATATTCTAGTTACTTGTTTCTTTCTCTCTGCTTCAGTGTGAAAGTGGAAAGGAGTAATAACACACTGTTATCTTCGTGTTATATTGGCATGGGACCTTTGGGCAAAGAACGCTGCTGACAGTGGAAGAGAGGACAAACGTTTGTGCATGCAAACACAGCCACAGGCACTATTAGCTATTCTAAGAGAAGAGAGATTAACTTTGCTTTTAAGAAATTTCTTAGGGAAGTGGTTTAGACATGTTGGATAACTTCTGCTACTTCCCTCAGACTGAGATAATGTTTTCCTCCTCACAAAAATCATGAAATTGTTATTTCCATTCTAGTAGTGATCTGTATATGATGAAGCACATAAATTTTATGAGAAGAAGAAAGGAAAAAAAAAGCAAGAAGGGACATGAAGCAGTGACAGGACTGAACATGTGGTAAAGTAGAGTCTCTAAAAGTCCAACCAAAAGACAGTCAGTTGTCTCCTTTCTCAATTATAAAATGTTTGCAGGATTTGGCTTCTGGCTTCACACATGTGAAATCTGTCTCAATTTTGTACTAAGTGTTCAGCACATCTTCTTACAATTCTTTCTGGGGCTAATTGTGCACCAAATTGGTGGAAGATGACACCTCTAGATCATCTTCCTGTTGCATGTAGAAGAAATTTTAGTGCAAATATAACTTTTTAGAGGAAGATGGTGACTCCTGTAACTCTCAGTATCTTTTTATTAACTGTGAAAAAAGTATGTGCTGCGTTTGGGTACTGACGGCATCCTTCATATTCCTGAGGATCAAACTTTACCATCTTTGTGGCTGCTGAGATACCACCTGTGGTATTTACATTCAGAGATGGAACAGGGTGGGTAAGAATTGGGAACAAAATCAGTGCGTCTCTAAATAATGAATCAGAGGAAGATTTGTGGAGGAAGGAGGAGGGGCAGAAGCAAGAAGTATTGATGTTAGGTCAGCCAAACATCCAAGCGTGTCTTTAGCAGGATGTTGTGGTAGTGTAGTTAGAGGAAAATGAGACATTTTAACAATAAGCCAGAAACAAGATAAGATGTCTAGACATCAATAGCATTTACTGCATGGAAGATCTATCACAGAAATACAGCAGTCTAACAATAAAAGGTAAAGATGTTTTTAGTTTTGGGGTGTTTTTTTCCCTTTAGCTTGCACAGTTTGTACTCAGTGACCTTCTGTCTCATCTCTGTGTGTGGTAGGAATCTCATGAGAAAAAGAAATTTAGTTTAAACTTGCAGCTTCCGTTTGTGAATCAAAGAATTTCTGCAGAATAACTAGCAGTGGCCTTTAAAGAAAAGCATAAAGATTAGATCAGTTATTGAAGGAGTTACTGAAATTTAGATCATGATTCTTATGACTGAAAAATAAAAATGTATTAAATTATACTGCCACCCACATGTGATGTCACAGTGATTATTGCAATTAAATGTAATATTGCTAATGCATAATATAATCGTAAAATGTTAGAATGTTAATTAATATACCTTTTAGTATAATGCATACCTAGGAATTAATCAGCTCTGCATATGAGAAAGGTGAAGTAGTTCTTGGTAGAGAACCTCTAATTAACACTATAACATTAAACAATTAACACTATGGTGTTAGACAAACATGCCACAACAATAACAAGCAACAGCATTCCATAAAACAGAAAAAGGAAATGAGAAAACACAGCACTGAGGGCCAGTTTTTCAGTGAGAATTCCTCTATGGATGGTAAAACCCCTGCAAACCTGGCAATGTGTTATTTTTCCTCTGCACAAGCATTTGCAAAACATGACTGAATAAGCACTGTGCAGAAAGATTTCCTTTTCCAGAAGTCTTGCTTTTGTTGATTTGGGAAATGGTTCATCGCAAATGATTTTGAATTAGAGTGTCAGTATAACAAGTGATCACGTTTGACTATATTCCTTCATCATGTCCTTGGTTATAGGAATGAATTCCTGTGACCCCCAGCTGCTGGGGCAGGGGTGGGCAGTCGGCCACAGCTTCTCACACCACCCTGGCTGGGGATGGCCCCTGCCAAAACAACTCTTTGCATTAGTCTGTACCTATTTCCCACTGTGGATAGAGAAACAGGAGTTTGGAAGTCAATGAAGAGCCACCAAGTGAAAGAATGATAAGCCATCTTCATAGCACAAAATCTTATGCAGAATTTTATCTTGGTAAGTAAAAAGCACAGCCCAGGTGTGCAGCTGAACATTCCTGGGGCTACGAGGGCATTGTCTTGTAATTAAACTCCTACTGCTTGTGCATCCCTAAGGAAAATCGGCAGCTCGGTGGTGATGGTGGTTTTCTTCCCCTCAACCACGATGTTCTGCAGTCTCTGCCATTCGTGTACAAGTGTCAGACCCTGAGCTGAGCTTGCACAGTTCCCAGTGCTCAGGTGAAGCCATGCCACGCAAATGTTCTGTTCTGCAGACCTTTTGTACAGGGCCATTGTCACAACTGCAGCCTTAAGCACTTGCACATGGAATCTTGCAAGAGGTCACTTTTCATAAATGCACAAGAGTGAATAATGCTGATTTCCTGGGGATACAGTATTTTATTATATGGACCAAGGGGTAATGGATTTTCAGGCAAGACTTATGAGCTTCAGAGAGCTGTTGAGATAAATACGATAGCAGAGGGCACCAGACATATTTAAGACTGTTTTAGGTATGTGCTTGTGAAACACTTAGGATAAAATCGCTACTCCTTGTATCCACAGTGCATATTGATTTTTAAAGCTGAGTTTATTCAATATTTACTTGTCTTGCTTACACATGAAAGATTCCTGATCATTAGAAAAAATGGGCCCAAGGACCCGGTGGGGAGTCCAGAGATGAAAACCACACTGCTGCCACCTGAGCTGGCAGCAGCATTTAATTGTACCAGAACTTCATACTGTCTTTTGCTTTTTACAGCTTATGGGCTCACGTAATTAATCTTGTTCTGCTAATACAGCAGGAGTGGAAGATTTCTTCTGCCTAAATCTTATAAAACATATTATCTGGTTAATTATTTCAGTTCCTATTTCTATATTTGTATTCATGTACTGGGAAGTTTGTTTTCAGCACTACACTGCAAGAATTGAGCCTGAGATAAAGTTGTCGTTAGTAGTCAGTAACTGTAGTCAAAGTATTGCTTAGAATGTTCTACAAAGTGCCCATTTTGGAGAAGTGGCAGAACTGAAGTTGCAGGAAGGGATTTTTCACTGGCATACTCTGTTATTATCTGAACATTTACACCAAATTGCTCTTCAGCAGGAGCCTGAAACAGTAAGAGTGGTGATCAGCCTCAGCTATTTCAGTTTCAAAATGAACAGATGAAAAAATTCTTGGGCTGTTAAAATCCGAAAAATGAGGTTTTCTCATGTCAAAGACAGGAGGTGGGCTGCAAAAATTTCCACTAACTGCTAAGTGGATAGGGATACTCTACCCCCCACCATTTTATTTTTCTTTTATTTACTCCCCTTTAGAATCTAATTTTGTTTTGGACTGTTTTTGTTGAGAGTTGCCAGGTTTTGCTTTCTACTTATGAGGTGCTGTTCCTGAAGGAGTAAGCTCTGGGGCAGTGAGTCAGTTCACTCTGATGGTCCAGAATTCTTAATCAAATAAGATTTAAGAGCTTTTTTGATACTTCTTTTTAAAAAAAGGTATTATATGTCTAAATATTTACATTGAATCCACTGTCCCACATTCACATAATATCAACTGCAGTTCCAAGAAAAAACAGAAATAAAAATTGTATAATTCCTTTGGAGTATATAACAGTGTCTGTCTAATGTAAAAAAATTTCAAGATGAAATGGGAATGTAGGGAATCTGCGTCCTGCTGAAGATGTTATTATTTTTATGAATTAGCAGGAGCCATTGTGGTTTGGCATGAACTAAAGACTCACCTACTTTTTAAACAATCTGCTGTTTCACACCACCCTTGGGTAGTTTTCAGTAAATTCATGTTTCACACAGAGTCCTAAAGAAACATGAAATTCTTTTTGCATTTGCAGGAGTTTTTAAGTTACATAAATATAACCAGTTTATTATGACATCTTGTCATGGTTAAAATGCTAAACTTTCCCCAACTGTTTGGAAATATTTTGAATGTTATGGAAGGAACATGTTCTTTGCATCTGACTTTAGCTTGCTAGCACACACTTGAGAAAAAAAAAACCAAAAGAAAGATCCAATCCTGGCATAATACTACTAAAATACTTGAAAGGGGATGTTAAGAATGGATTGAATGCTTACAAGTAGCTTTGGAAATTCAAACTGAATGTAAGGATGGTAAAATAATCACAGGTCTGGAGCTGCTGTAGGTAGGCATAGCACGAGAGACAGGTGGAAAAGCTTTCCTAGTTCACTCTGTCTGCCCTTGCCCTCCCACCCTTGATTTCACAATTCCTTTCTGCAGAATGCTGACCTCAGTCTGAGGGCATCAGAGGTGTAAAGGCTGTAATTCAGCTGAGCGTGGCACATGCGTGCCCTTGGTGTTTCATGCTCACCTTTCCCGTTTCTTGTAATATTAATCTCAGAGACAACTTTGACACCACATCAATTTTTTTCTTTAATTTACTGTAATAAATTTAATGTTCACGGAGGGTGCCTGATTGACAGACCCGGGGAATAAAATTATTCATGAGGCAGGTAGTTATAGTTTAGGCAGGGATCAGTCTTGTAATGGCCATACTCTTGACTTTGAGCACTCCTCTTTGTCAGATTTCTGACTGAATAGTACAACTGGAAACCAATCTGATTCTTTAAATTTGTCCATAAATGAAAGAAATCACAGATTTGAAGATGCATCAAAGACAAAAAACTGGTCTGTCATCTGCAAGGAGGGCACTTGGGACAGTCTCTGCCCAAGCGTGAGGCCAGTAACAGCTACTTGCCCTTGGCCTGAAAAAGAGCATCCCAAGAGCTGTTTTACTTCAAAATGTGCTTAAAAACACCTACAGAGAGGTGAAATTGTGGCTTGAATACTGGAGACACCAGGGAGTCCTGGATGTGCTAAAACCTTCCCGTGGCTGCACTTACCTTTTTACTCCACGGGCAGCAAGGTGAAGGAGTGCTCCAAAACAACCTGACTGCTCTCTTCACCTTTTTTGGGGCATTTTAAACACAATTATTCTCTTCCTGGTTGGTCAAGCCTTTTAAGGAACAGATTAAACACAGTGGGCTCTCATGGTAACTGTGCTGCACCAGAAAACCCATCCTGGGTGGCACAAACGCGTCCTGGGAGGCACAAACCCATCCTGGGAGGCACAAACGCGTCCTGGGAGGCACAAACCTGTGCTGGGAGGCATAAACCCATCCTGGGAGGCAGAAACCCATCCTGGGAGGCACAGACCCGTGCTGGGAGGCACAAACCCGTCCTGGGAGGCACAAACCCGTGCTGGGAGGCACAAACCTGTGCTGGGAGGCACAAACCCGTCCTGGGAGGCACAAACCTGTGCTGGGTGGCACATCTCTACATCAATGCCAGACACCTCGACACTGAAGGAGATTGAGGGAAGAGTTCATGTTCCTGGTCTGCTTTCATTGCTGTCATTTTCACTTGAGATGATAATAAGAATTTATGATGTTGTAAACTAAAACGACTTCTGGAAGTGCTGCTTCTTAGTGAGAGTGTTTCTGGTGTGTCTGACCGTGGTGGTTTTTATTTTTTTTTTATTATTTTAAAGCGTTGGGACTTTTCTGATCTGACTTATGCAGGCACAAGGTCAAAATAACTTCACAGTAAATGAATGCATTGAATTCAAATGTGTCTGTACGTGATGCAGTGTAACTCATGCCTTTGTTCTGCTTATTAAATAGTCTGGAGAGTGTAGAAAGACAAATTAAATTAGAACCTGAGTCAGTTTCTATCACAGAGCCTGAGCATGGCCTTCCTTAGCACATAAATTTGTAAAAGAGTTTGTTCAGTGGTTGATCAAGAAGCATATTTGTGCTTTACCCACTCAGGGCATGCAGCTTGCCACAGCCATCTGTTCACATCCCCCCTCCTTTTTTGTGTAGCCAATCTGAGGCTAAAATATTGATAAACAATCTCTGCTGCTAAATTCAGACATAAACAGTAAAGAGGAGAATGGATGTGGGCTTTAAATTCTCCAGACGTTTGTGCTATGTGGGCTGCTGTTAAAATTATGGTGATAAGTGACATGAAAAATCTGATGTGTGATAATTGTTTTCAAGTTATTTTAGTTAGACTAGCAGTAGAGAGGATGAAAACAGACTCCCAAACAACTCACCTGTATCCAGACAGCTTAGTCATGTTGCTTCATGTACCTGGGACACCACAAAGATCTTCTGAAGTTAAAATAAAAGACAGGGCAGTGAGAGATGAGAAAAATAAAATTTGTATATGGCCAGAACATTAATTTAAGCATTTAAAGAGAGAGTGGGGAGAGGTGAAGAAGGGTGAGACTCTATCTCCAGATCTTTTTTTTAAAGAAACTTATATTTACAATATGATAAACATCCCTTTCCATAACACTTCTCTGGCTCAGCAGAATGATTTGGGAATTTTTGCTGCCTTACCCCTTAAATCCAGAAGCTGTCAGGTTCAGCAGCCTTCAGAAACACCTTTTAGAGAGAATGAGATCTGTGATAAGATGTGTCAGAAAAAGAGAGGACCTTTCTGCAGTCATTTCCTTCTGTATAGAAGGTGGCACTGAAGGAACACAGGTGAACTAAAAGTAAATGAGAGGGTTTTTTGGAGAGACCACTGCTGAGGAAAGCACCTGCCATCACAGCCACGCTAATAAAAAGATTTGTAAAAGCCATTTCACTCCCTGCCTCTAAAAAAGTCAGCTGCCTTGCCTCCTCATCCTGTGGTTTCCAGGTTCCTGGAGGCTGCTCCTCAAGCTTCCAGTGCCTGCCCAGACTGAGCTGTTTCTCCCCAGTATAACAAGAATGTGGGAGATCTCTTGTTCATCTGCTGCGTGGTGTTAAAGCAGTGGAAACTGCATTTCCAGCATCTGTCTGAGAGTCACTTCCAGCCCCTTCCTGCTTTGAGCAAGCCTCTCTCCCACCCAGCGCTGTGACCTTGATTTTGATAATTTTACAATCTCTCTTCTCTCTGCCTCATTTTCTGTGCTCCTTCCACGTTCAGCCATCTGAGGATCTCCAATGTTTTCATTAGCCTGACTTTCAGGAAAGTTAATTAAACTCCCAGCCTTAATGTTATCTTAATATTTGCCGGTTTAATTTGATTTTTATGTATGTAGTTTTCTCCATCAAACTGCCACCATGTGCTGTAATTTAAACACAGTAGTGTCTGATGCTTAGATTACCAAATGACTGCAGCATCTTAGATGCTCCAATTTCCCATAACAACAAGAAATGTTTTGGTCCTTGACTCGTGTAAACAGTATTTCATAAACCTGTGAAGGCAGGGAGTTGCGTCTTTTCGCCACAAATGAAGATACATAGCAAATCTAGGAGCAAACAAAATATCCTTTTTGTCCAGTCATGGGTTGTACTTTTATTTGGAGGTCTCAGAACACTACCCTGAGATTGATGATATATAATGAGTGCTAATCTGCGATCCTTGTGCATTGTATAAAGTTATGGAGATAGCAAATTGTATTTTTCATGTCTTATTTGCAGTGAAACACCTAATTGGAGACTGTAAAATGTGTCGAGCATTTTTGCTTTCTGCCTGGCTGTGGGTTTTGTCTTTATTTAAATGCTGTTTCAGCATACTCCTGGCTAATAAGGGTAGGTGTTTTACATCATTTTAGCAAAGTGGAACATTTGAATTATATGACTGAAAATCTATATTGCCATTTTTCATTTTTATTATTACTTTTTCATAATTAGGCAATAAATATAAGCTATGCTGATCTGTATGATTATGGCAAGCTTTCTTGCATACTGAAAAGAATGAGGGAGTAGGTGGAAAAAGATTCCAGCTATGCTTGGAAAAATTTAAAATTAATCTTTTAGCCTGTTGCCTGCTGCTGTTTTACATCAATGCTGCTTTTTTACATGTGTTTGCGGCATGAGTCAAAAAAAAAAAAAAAAAGCTGATTTTCCCCAAGACATGTCTGTAAACTTTTCTGGTAAATTGGAGTTGGACATGGTTCTTTGGCATTTTTTGAGGGCAAACTGTCTCTACTCACTATTCAGAGTCACTTCAAGGAAGAGCAGATGTGATGTGTTTGAATTCAGTTGCCTGCACAGCTCTTGTCTCCATTTAATGAATGCAGTTATGGATATTTTTCCAAGAAACAGGGAAGAAAATATATCCTTTTACCTTCTGTGTATAGTTTCTGGAAATCTGATAAAAAGAACAAAATCCCATGAGCAGGGCAATAGGAAAGCACATTGGAAGCTACAGGTGGAAGTGAGGTGGCAGAGTTATTTATCACATTAACTGTGCACTCTCTGCAGCATTGTTCATGATTACAGATGTAAATTGTTGTCAGAGCTGCAGAAGGACTCTGCTCCTCCCTCACAGGTTCTCTGTGCCAATTTCTGTTCATCCTCTGTGTGACTGGGTGACAAATCTCCCCATCACTATTTACAGAAAAAGTCTGCTACCACATTACAGCATTGCAATCACACTTTCATTCTTACATTTTAGTTATTTATCTTTTTGTTTTGTGTTACAATCATAATTTCTCATCTAATAATTGTGTCAGCATAATTATGCAACTCTACAAATAGCTGTCTATAAGTGTCCTTAAGTTCAGAAGATGAATGTTGAGAAAAAAACCCCCTCATGTTGCACTGGGAGGGTAAAGCAGCCCCTTTTAACAGCTTTGTGACTTAGTAAAGTTCTAGTTACAAGTTTTCTGCTTACGTTTTGACTAGAAGGATTCCGAGAGCATTTTAATTGAGAAATTGCATTTCAAATTGTATCTTTTTTCCTTCAGTCTGTTTAGGTGAATCTTTTCCTTCAAAGCTAACTTACATTTGGCTTTTAACTTAATTTGCTAACATGTTAAGGTCTTTGATCTTTCAGACTGTTGAATTGTTTTATCGAAACTCCCAAACAGGACCAGCGGTTCTCCTGATCATTATAATGTCTCTAATAAGTCTGGCAGTAACTGAATTAACTCAGTGTTCTTGCCAGTAATAAAGATGGATTCAAAAGTGTTATTTTTGAAGATCCACTGTGAGACCTTTCCTACAGTTTTTTTTCCCAGATGAAAAGAATTAATAATTATGAAAATAATGCTCTTGAGGTATTAGGGTATATGATGGTTGTAGTAATTGTGTGCTGGAGTTTCTTATAATATGTCCAAGTACACCACATTAGGAGTTAAAATCAAAAATAACACCATAACCCTTAACTCTGGTGGAAAAAAAGCCCAATACCCCCTGGTTTTGGTGGGTTTTTTGTTGTTTTTTTTTTTTTTTTTTGGGGGGGGGGGGTTTTTTTTTTTTGGGGTTTTTTTGTGGACTAGGAAATATGAAAAACATTACTCTCAGTCNTTTTTTGTTTTTTTTTTGCGTGGTGGTTTTTTTTTTTTTTTGTTTTTGGTTTGTTTTTTTTTTTTTTTTTTTTTTTCCCCCTGGAGTTCTGGAAATGAGTCACTTTAAGCCCAATATTCCTAAACGAGGTGTGTGTGTTTATATAGGGTTGCAAACACCTGATCTTATTTTTTTCTTCTTGATATAAAAACAAATCCATTTTCTCTCCTAGAACAAAGCATAGCCCATTTAAATTTCTTCACATGTTGGCTGATTGGCATCCCCTCAGGAGAAAAAGGACTGCACAGAGCATTACAATTCCTTGGGGACTCTGCTGTGGAATGGTGGCAGTGTGTTTATGAAGCAGTGTTGTGCAGAGTGTGATGTCTGTGTTATAAACCCCCTGATAAATGGGATGGGAGCTCCTGGGTCCAGGTTCTTAAAGGTGGTGCTCCACAAAGCATTGTCAACATACAGAGAGTGGGGATGGCAGCAAGGTAGTTGCTTTTTCATGATGATGTGACTTTCCCAAAAATTCTATCCTTGTCCTAGTTTACTATCTGAAATATAGAACTCAATATAATTCCGTGGAATATTAACTCATTGTCAAATTCACCATCTTCTGATGAGAAGCTCTTTAAACTGAAACACTTGTGAAATATTCCAAATGCCACAGCATTTCCTGGATCTATGCTATTGCTATTGCTTTTTTGTGTGTGTTTGCTGATAGAGACAAAAGCACTTGGTGAAATACTCAATTTGTTTGTAGATAATTCTAGTTTAAAAAATCTATTTCTCACCCTGTAAGGTTTTTCCATTGCTTTTGGAAATCCTCTGGGAGATGTAATTCACTATCTCTTTCTCTCTGGATATGGTAATTCCCAAGTCCCTTCCCTGATCTGGGAATAAGTTACTGCCAGCAGTGTTTTGTCTCTCAGCATTATATATGTAATTAATTTAATATATTATGCATGCTTTGAATCAGATAGTACATTTTCAAATTTTTAGTCTGATATTTATTCTCACTCTTCTTTATTACTTTGAAATCTTCTGAAAAGTAACTGAAAACATTCCTGATGTTTCATTTGACAAATAGAGGCTGCTCCAAAGGAGAAGACCTTTAATTGCAATGTGGAAATGTCAGACAGCAGTTGGATATTGTCAGTCTCAGACAGCAGTTGGATATTGTCAGTCCCAGCCTTTCATTTAGCCAACTTTGTTTGCCTTTTTCAGATAGATGAGATAACAGCTTGAGACCACAAGAGTTTTGTTACAGTCCATTTTACTGTCTCTTTTATTTACCTGAAAGGTGTTTAAAACCTTGTACAGCACGTTGTATCATATGTGAAAAAATTAATTCTTTGGATTTGGATTTAAAGCATCCCATCATTCCACTGCATAGTTTTATCCTTTTGCGTACTGTGCTATGGGTTTAGGCCTGGGACTGTGAGCTCAAGCTTAAGGTATTGCTCAGGTTCATCCATGCCTGTTCCATGGGCTGTAAACCTACAAGTTTCTCTTCAGTGGCAGCTGTGGAAGCTCTGTTGAGTTTGCAGTGTGGGTGTGACTCCACTGGTGAACTGGCTACGGCTTCCCAAATCAACTGATCCCAAGGGTTTGGTGTCCCAGGTGGAAATTGTAGCTATGACTGTTTGCATTCATCCAATCAAAGGAATTAGAGGTATGTTGCAAGGTCGCTGTGGCTATGGGTAATTATGCACAAGGAAACTCCTGGTGAACAGCAACTCTTGTTCAGAGCCCCTCGGCCTCTGAACAAACCACAGTGCTGAAAAGTCTGGAGAAGGCCAAACAGGGAATCTCTTAATGGGGCCTGTTGCTGCATGTCTCCAACCCATTTACAAATTTGCAGAAACTATGAACAGTGTCTCTATGGGAGGGTTTTTGGTGCTTTGATCACTTATGAATGTCAGGAGAGCAGTGGTGAACCTGCAGATGAGTGTCCCTAGGTAAATGCACGTGGTGAAGCAGAGGGAATTAATCCAAAAACGTCTTTAAGGACCCAAGAGGAAAGAAGGGGAAAGGAGCTGCCTTTGAGCTCTTCCTGTGCATGTAGAGAAAGCCTCAAACAGAGCTTGCTCCATAGCTCAGATACCACTGATCCAGAAGGTTTTTTTGTCACCCAGGCCTGAAGAAGAACTAGGTGTGTTCAAACACTTGTGGTGCTGGGGCCGACCCTGGGGCGGGTGAGGCTCAGCACACCGTGCTGCTGTGCCCTCTGCAGCTGAGCACCCCCAGCTTTTCTGCTTCCGAGCCATTCCAGGGACTTACACTGCCTCTGCTGGCTTTGAACTCGGGAATCCGTGATCAGCTTTCTCACTTTCTTCTCCCTGGCTTCTGGCCCTTCTGCTCTCTACTGCTGCTCTGAAGCCCGTAAGTGAGAAAAGAGAGCTCTCTGCAGACTGATCCTTCAAGGGTTTTGGGCCACAAAGCACAGAGAAATGTCTGCCTTGTGACAGGAGCCATCTCTGAGTCACACTGAGGAAGTGAGCACATGCACGTGGAGGCTCTATATTTTATGTAATAAAATTATATTATATTATAGAAAGGGAGGGGCAGTGTAAGTGGTTTAGACTAATTTAAGGCAACATCAGATTTTGCAGGTTTTAACCAGGTTTTATTATGGATGGACATAAATATTTTAGTGTAACCAAAGAGTAAGCTTGTATTTTTCCTTCTGTTTCCTAGCCTTGTTCTTTAGCTCACTTATTCAGTAGTTTACAATGCACAAATTTTTATTTTTTTATCTTATGACTTCATTCCCTGGGTCTGTGGTCTTAGCAAACACTGAGCTATTATAATGATTCTGTTTATTCAGCTTCTACTTTGAAAACAAACCAAAGCAGTTCTTCTGTGTCTGCTGAGCTCAGAAATGTGCTCACAGTGTTCCTCCCACACTTTGAATGTAACAAGCATAAAATGGCTTCCTTATGGATGTTTTCACCAACTCCTTTGCAAGCAGTATTTGTGAAGTGCCACTGGACATGTATTGTTTCTCCTTCTGACTCAGCTTTGAATTCACTTGGTCTCAGAGATTTTACAGCTCCTGCTGCTCTTTCAGCATGAAATAATGGGGTTTTTAGAGGAAAAAAAATAAGGCCAGAACAATTTCAATGAAATGCCCTATTCCTGTGAAAGTTTCTCTATTTGTCAACACTCTTGTGGATCTGAGTGATGTGGTGCCACACGTCCTGCCCTTAAGTAAATTAATTTTGGAAATTGAATTAATTTCATCCTTTCCTCCAACCTCACAAGCATCCCTTTGGTGCAGTCTCTCGAGGATACCAGTGCCTCATTTTGGCTTCTCAGTAGCATCTATACAGCAGGGAGTAGGAGTGAACCTACCTGACTTTGGATATCACCTGGACTCTGGGCAATAGGAAAATAAATAGGCAAGGAGAAAAATAAGCACTTTTTATCCTTCACAGAGAAGGAGAACCCATAGCCTTGAAGAACATATGTCTCTCCATTATACAAAATGGAGATGCTTAAATGCAGCTATCTGCACTGCTAATATCTAAATTAGGTGACTGCACCTTGGTCCCTGTGACAGCTTTTATCCAGCTTCATTAATGTCTCCCTGATTTGTTATCAGGTAATTTGAGGCTACAGTTTTCTTGTTTCCCTGGTGCTATCATTTTTTTTCTTCTTTTTGAGTTATGAAGTTTTTCATTGGAAGGGCACTGTTTTCACACAGAAATTCCCCACACAGCAGGAAGGAAGCAAAGCATAAAATGCATTGGATATTCTGTTATTCAGAGAAAAAAAAAAGGTGAGTTTTAATTCTGTCTGTCAACAAGTGGCCTTTTTCCTTGAATTAAAGTATTTCCTGAGTCATCTGTGACCTTAAAGGACAAACAGCAAAACCAACCAGTGTAGAAATAAATAAGGAGCTGCAATTACACTTGAGATTGCAGGGAGTTTGATGTAAGTTCCCTATTTCATGGTCAGATCAGGATAGTTTAGTACAGAAAGTGTTACTGGGAGTTTTGAAATGAGTGGCCAAAGGCAAGTGCTAGGAAACCCCAGCCCCATCATTAGAGCTTTGCACGTTCTTAAGACTCTGCAGTTTATCAGTAGCCCCAAAGAGTTTATTACACACATAAGAACTGGTTTATTTAGACCCTGGATCAAATTGCAGAGAAGGTTGGAAGGGTTTGGAGCTGTGCGATGACCAGGACTAAAATCCTTTCATTCCAGGCTGTCATTTAACACTTACAAAACAGCATCTTCAGGAACTTCAGCCCTGCACTGTGACTCAGTCACTGCTGCAGCTACTTGAGTGTGAGCTTTCATGCAGGGGATGATTCAGCTGGTAAAATTATGTTACCCTGAAATTAGTTCGGTACTTAGCATTTAATATTCTTCTCTTTCGCTCTGCAATTAGCTTTTACTAATGCAATTTAATCTATTTGTAACATTTCTTGAAAATCATAGAAGACATGATTTGAAATGAAGTTAAATCTCTTGAACTTTTCTTGAACGTTAATTTGAAATGCCAGCAGGGCACCAACTGCTGTGAAAATTAATGAATGAGCTACACCAGACTGTCTTTCATTTCACTGGAATGACTTCACACTCAGAGAGCATATGTGCCAAACAAACTATTCTCCAGCACTGCAGATGATGCTGGAGGGAGAAGGATTTTTTTGCTGAAGGGTCAGATTTGGGGGTCCCTATTTCTTTGTAGGTACATCATGGAGAACAAGTCAGGGATGAGGCAACACCCCTCAAAAAGATCTTTTTTTCTTTTAAAGAAAATTTATTTAAATGGTGTGAAATATTGCTACACTAAAAATACAGTGGTAGCATTTTTCTGGGAGTGTTTTGCTCCTCATTTAAAAATTCCTAAACTGGGCACTCAGCTTTCCTAAAAGTGAGGGCAATTTGTCTGTGTTATTTATTAGACATTAAGCTGCAAAAAACATGTAAAGATACCGTAGAACTAGAACTAAATTAAGTTATACCATGCCAGTAATTTTGTTCAAAACTGCAGATTGCACTTTTTCTTCTCCTGAAGAGCTGGGGAAGTGGTTGGTCTTAACAGCTAAAGCAGAAATCCTGTGCAGCAAAATGAATTATCAGGAGAAAGTAAGATAAAAAAAACTTAGAAATGCTTGTGAGCTAAAAGAAAATAAACACATGCAGATAATCTTTTCTTCTCGGTGATGTTTGTCATGTTGTATTCATTAAAAGCCACTTGCAGAATCTTGATCATTTTATTATGGTGATCAGAACTGCTGTACTCAGGGCTTGAACAACAACTCTGCCATCATTCTCTGCTAAAATTCCCTTTGGCATTCTGGATTTTGGCTTTTTTTTCCCTTCAGACACCACACTAGTTATTGATTGTGTTCCTGCTGACAAAGTTTTAATATTTTTCTATTTAAACACGTGTATATATTCCAGTATAGCCTTGACTCTAGATACAGTCTCACTGAGGGTAGTTTGTTGACTCAGGTGGGAAATTCAAGTTCTTAACTGGAAGTTGTAAATATACTTTCTTTATTCCTCTGTTTGCAGGCTCTAATAACAAATGAAAATAAAATCAAATTGTGTGATCAGTAAAACTGTGACATGACATTCTCTCCTAGATAAACAATCAAATAAGCAATTTTATTTACACTCGGATTAAATCAACAACACCAAACATGAGAATTTTTTTTATACTCCGCATTGCAGTCATACAGTGAAAAGACTAATTATATTTGGACTTGGAAAAGTGCCACTGCTGTGCTCCAAAAATTGAAACATTGAGTAAACTGTGAAATAAAATAAAAGTGTGGGGCAGATGTGTTCTGGTTATTGTAATGCAAAGGACTCACCATTTCTTCTCGACTTGGGCTTGATATTTAATGGGCGTAATGGCAATGTTTTGTGGATAGATACAAGCTGCTCACTCTGCTTGATGAAAATAAAATAAAAGAATGTTTAAAGGCACCTTTTAGAAAGGGGACATGAAGAGACTTGTCAACAGTGAGCCCAGGACAGAGTGGGAATTGGTGATGGACTCGGCTGCACAGAGGGTTCCTCTGCCTTGGTCAAGCCAGGGCAGATCCGTTCCCTTTGCCTCAGGCAGGGCAGCATCTCTGAGCAAGTCTGTGCCACGTTCAAGGACAGAAAAAGGTCATTTTTTGTGTCATTTTTCATTGCTTTCAGAGTTTAGTGCCATCCTTCCTCTCGGCTTGTTGTTAGACACCAAAGTGGTTTCCGACATAATTTATGTCAGATTTATACATTAAACCACCTGCCCAAGTGAATGCTTGAAAAGCAAATTTTGTAAGTGGAGAGGGGCATATGAACAAGAACAGGTTGTGAAGTGGTTTAGGGACTTGAGGTGCTGGTTCCAGAGGTTCCAGAGTGGCAGCTGATTTGTGCCCTTGTCCTGGAAGCAGCGCCCGTGCAGAGGCTGGCACAGGGCAGCCCCGGGGACGGGTGCAGCAGCCAGGGGTCCCCAGCTCTAGGGGAGCGTGGGGGACTTGGGTCAAACCTGCACCAGGAATTGCTGAAAAGTGGCACTTTGTAGGGCACAGGGCTTGCCAATTCCCACATCATGTATGCCTAATATTCCCGGATAAATTAGTGGATAATTAAATACCTTAAAAAATTCCAGCAAATTAGATTTTATAAGAAGTTCATAATGGAAATTGTTAGGCCAAAAGTGGGAAGGGGTTTAAGAACAAGTTAAAAAATGTCACCCTTTTGGGGCTTCTTTTAAGCATGTTGGTCTGTTTTTATTTCATCTGGCTCTGGAAAGTCCTTGATCTGGGATCACCAGATCCTGCATGTGAATGCTGTGGTTAGGTTCACTACATTCATGTTCTGTTATTATTATTATTGTTATTATTATTATCTGTCATTAGTCCTCTTATTAATGCTGTAGCTTTCCACATGAATTGTTTTGGACTGATATAGTTTTTTAAAAAAATATTATTTTCCCCCAACAAAAACGAATTTTTAATTTTGCATTTTTAAAGGTCAAAAATAAAATATTTTCTCTAAAAATATAAGAGTGAAGTAATATAACATATCTGACCTGGTTTCTGAAGACTTTTTTTCAGCTGTATGCCTTGGACAGTTTCCTTCTGAATTCTTGAATGATATATTTGATCTAAAAATGAATTTATACACAATCAATCAATATATATCACAATGATATTTGCTGTTCTATAATGCTTAAGAATCTAAAGCGATAAATATTCCTGGTAAACAAGCAATATTTTAGTACTGTCTGTATTAAAATTAATTCTGTAGTGACCTGTAAAACAAGGCAGAAGAGCTACTAAGAAGACAATTGTCACCTCTTCCTTTGGGCAAGAGCTGGGAGCTGTTGAGACAGGGCTGGCCACATGTGACATTTCAATTGTCACTGTAGCACTTTGCAGGCAGGGACCTGTCAGCACTTCCTTTATTAACTTTGGTGTTCAGGCAGATACTGTTACCAGGTTGAAATGTCATTCACAGCCAGTGCTTGTTCTTAAAGTTCTCTAAACTCACAGAAGTAGTTTAAGCCCGTTTGTTTCCAATTTTAGAGTTACCAGAGAGACAGAGGAACAGGAGGAAATAAAAGGTGTCTGGCCTCCTACACACACTGCTTTGTGCTCCTGATCGCAATTTATTTATCTGCTACTTAATATAATGTTATTTTCCATCTGCTGTGTTTAACACATGATATTTTGCATGAGAAAAGGGCCTGTGGTGTTGCTTTTAATTCTGAGATTATCAGGGCACTCGGAAATGCTGTTAACAATTTTTCATATTGATTGATATGTTAAATCACATCTTCTGCTTTGTGTCTGTGTGAGACCCAAATGAAGCTGAGTAAGAGTAGCATAAACATCTCTGTTGTAAGAGAGAGACTGTCTCTTCATCTTAAATTATGAATCCAGAAGACTGAAACGAGGAATTATTTTGGTCTTGCACAGTATGAATAATGCATGTAGCACCATTATACGCATCCTGCATGTTGTGGAACCAGAGTGTGCTGTTATGTTAATAAACATTCATAATGTTCACCATAACCATTCCGGATGCTTTATTGCCAAAAGAAATTGTGATCCCAAGGACATTCAGCAGTGTCAGTCTTATTACAATAGCCAATTATTAAACTTATAGCTGTATTATCCTCTTCTCTCCATTTCTTATGGGCAATTAGTCAAAATCTCTGGGCCTTGTAGTTGGTTTCTGTTACATTGGGAAGCAAGTTGGGTGTTTTTCATGTGCAACCTCAATTAAAAAAAAAAAATTCAAAACCTTCTGTTTTTCTGAACACAAGGAGAGTAATGTATGGAATACATGAATCCCTTGTATTTCTAGGCTGCTTTCAAACTCTGTTGAACACTAAATCTTTCTCTGTCATGTCAGCTGTGTTTCTAAGGCTGTGGAAGCTGCTTCCAAGCTGTTGTCTTCATTCCCTTTCTCTCTGCTCCTGCAGTTCCTCTCATTCCCACCCCAAAAGTATCTGCTTTCAACCTAGGTGCTGGCTGTATCATTACTCAGGAAAAGAAGCCTCAAAGTTGCAACAAGTGTTTTTCTTGGTGGGAAATATGAAAATAATTAACTACCCCAGTTATTGTGAGAATTTTATTTGGTTTTTTAAAACCATTAGTTTTGGGGCATTTATTTTTAACTAATTGTTATCAGGAAGGGGGTTGACATTAAAAAGAACCTTCTGTGTTTATTCCAAGGTTAGTTAAGACAAGTCTCCTTGCTTTGATGGGTATAAAAAAGTGGAGAAGGAGCCTTTTATCCTCATCAATGTAGAAAAGTTATGTTTTTCTTTCATTCTAATCCTTCAGAAATTACTCTTACCACAGATTTTAAGGAGAAACTGGGATATTTGATTGCTTACCCTGACACTGTGTAGTAGAGCCATGGGATTTTATCTTATGTTAAAACTGGTTACTTCAGCTGTATCACAGCGTATATTCTACAGAGGTCTTCAATCTTGATTTGAAGCCAAATAGACATGATAAATTCATGGCTTTTCATGGCAGCGTGCTGCAGAAACTACATTCATGTAAATACAGACGTGTATCTTATTTCTCAAACTTATTTATGCTAATCCCCAGACTCTAGTCCCCAGTTTCACTCATTAATGTGGGAGTTCTACAGATTTCTGACAGATCCATCTCCTACCAGAGCTCTCCTGAGAGGGTTTTTATATGGAGGATTGCTGAGGTTGCAGTACACCCCCTGACAGTGAGCTATAACTGAGGGTTCAGCGTTAATTTGCTTTATGGTTACATGTAATTGTTTACCAAGGAACTCATCATCCTTGAAGGGCAATGTCATTAACTCCAGTGTAGATACAAATCCTGGCCAAGTTTTAGCCAGAAAGCTCATCTTGACATGACATTATAAACATGCTCTCGGGTGAAATAAAAACTAAGTAGCCTCCCAAGTTTTCTCTTTTTTTTTTTTCTTATTTCTCTTGAATGAGATGTTGGTTATGTTTTTTGCCAGAATAAAAGTTTTCAGAAATAATAAGGGGCTTTTTTTAGACTGTTTTATTTGCTTTTTGGGGTTTTTTTGTGGGGGGGTGGTGGTGTTTAGTGGTGGCTTCTGGAATTTTTTAGGCTTTTCTTTGTCGTGTCATGACAGCAGATATTGTTTGTGAAGTCTGTCAGACCAAGCGTATTCCTGGCAAATGACCTGTTAAAACTTTCACTTCTGCTGATTTTACTTTACTTAACTCTTAAAGTTCTTCTTTTTTCAGGACTTAAAGTGAAGAAATAGAAACTTGTACAGTTTCACCTTTGGCTGCATCTTGTCTATTGTGGTTGTTGCTGAGCATTAACATTGGGTCATGCACCATCTCCCCCACAATTTGCTTTCCACGCTGCTGCATATAATTCAAAACTAACAAGGTTATAATTAGAAAAATAAATTTAATCCTCTCTGTAAACTGAGTTCTGCTAGCCAGGAAACAAATACCTTCTCTCCTCCCTTCAGCTCTTTACTCTTCTCTGTTATTTCTGCTGTTAGAGAGGTTTTGCTAAATATTTGTGTTTCTATTTGACCTGCAATTCAGAGCTGTTAATGATGGACATGAAATAGGGGTGATTCCCATGCTCACTGATGATGTCAAAAGTCTTATGCAATTTTCCAGTGAAAGCCCATTTATTGGTATCATTATAGGGAAACATGGCATTACAGGCAAGCAAAAGAGAAAAATGTGCCTCATTTTCCTGTATCCTGACCCTGTCTTTAGATCAATTTCTCCTGCACTGCATTCTTTAATTCATTCTCTTTATTCCCCTTGTTCCAGGAAATGATTGTTCAAAGATGGTGCTGAAAGGGTGGCCAAGTAGTTACTACTTCAGATGGAGAATCAGCAAAGCCTTGTCTTCTAATCTCTCCTTTTTTTTTCCTGGTTTAGGGATAAAAAAATCTTGCAATGAAAAGCACATGAGAAATCACTGGTTTGCATTTTTGGGTCTTTCCAGAATGGAATGGCTTTTCTTGAAAAATTCAAATATTTTGTATTCTTGGTTTCTATACTTGCCAGCAAGATTCCTAACAGCATGTCAATCAGCAAAATGGGAGGAACAGGTAAAGTAAAGTAAAGTATTTATTCTGGATTTACTGCTGTTGGTTGCAGTACTAGCTCTTGATTAAAGTTAATATTGCTGTTTATGTGAAAAGAATTCAGTAAACTGTATTCAATGATTTATGGTATTTTTTGAAGGTGCAGAAGTTTTTTGCCACATGTTTAAGGTTGCTTCATACCTGTGCACAGAGATTGAAGTGGAAAAAACACCACCAAAAGACAAAAAAAAAATCTCTACAAGGAATTAAACTAGAACTTACAGGATATAAAGGCTGCCTGTCTTTAATATTGCCATCTCTAGTGCATGAATGAACTGAGATTTCTTAGTCAAAAAACCAGCAGGGCAGCATCTTAAAAGAGCAAGAACAAATGGTGGTTAATCATAAAAACCTACTTGCAGACTTCTTTGTCAGAGTGAAAATACTGTGCTCACCAATTAACAAGTTCTCTGTTTATATGTTTTGGGCTTGGCCTTAGAGGCAGCAGGTGGCGTTTACAGTAAAGTCACTGATTTCTAAATTCTATCATCCCTTATTCAAAAGCAGGAGACACAGATTTTCTTCCTTATTCACTGAACTGAATGTCATCCTTAGGCCATTCTGGTCCTCAGTTTGAAAGAATGCTAATTACTTTCTAATTGCAGCAAGCTGGCATCAAATCAATCTCTACTCAGACAAAGTTTCCGTGCCTGTCAGACAATAAAAGTCTTGTATGTTGATAAGAGTCCTTTGATTCTGCTTAGAAGTTACACATTCAAATCTCCTTTAAAATATGGTTTCCATTTGAGGGGAAATAAATACATTTTGTAAACCTATCTAATTATACTTGGATAGCAATCTCTAAAAGAAACTAATTTATTTTCTCATCAAAAGAGCAGCTCTGGAAAAAGCTTTCTCTTTAAAGTTTGTGTTTACTTGGCAACCAAAACAAGGCTGAGAAAAGAAATATTTGAGCCTAAAAAATTCTTTCAAGATTTTTCAATCTTTTTATTGGGTTTTTTTTAAAGGACAATAAAGGTGAGAAATCAAAATGGTACCCAAACTAAGATCAGGATCCTATTATGCAAACCTTGTGTTTCCAGCCCTTCACCCCCATGTAGCCAGAGGTCCATAGAGGGTCCCTGCCACGACAGTGTTGCTGTGGAGCATAAACCTCTCTCTGCCTTTTGATTTTCCTGGGTTTGTTCACTCACTGTCAATCCCATCTTCCTTCCCAAATCCTCTTTACCTGCATTTTTCTGAACCTCCCTCTGTTTTCCTTGGTGTAAAGCATGGAAGATCTGGGAGAGCTCTTTGGAAGCACCACTTTTGTTTGTGTGCTTTACATTAAGCTCTTAACTTTGTCTTGCTTCCTTGCACATTTCCCGAAAGAATTTTTTAAGGTGTTAAAGGCTGTCTGGAGAGCCTGCCCTTGTATCTTTGAGTAATTGCAATATTTAAAATTGTGTAGGATGTGGAGTCATGCAGAGTGGTCTAGTGCACAATTAACATCTGTTGGGTAGTTTATTCCTCTGGCATGTTTCCAGCTTGTGCTGAGAATGAGAGTGCAGAATAAGTCAAACAATTTGTCCAAGTTCTTCAACCAGGTAATGGTGGTTCATGGAGCACTTGAGCAATTATATACATTTATGCACTGGGGGTTAGCAAGTGACTGGTTAAATAAGCATTTTGTGACTACTGCAGAATATTTTTGTAAGCATTTCCTAGTAGGTTTATGTATTGAAATTACTGGGTGCTGGGATGTTTACATTTGTCAGAGTGCCTAGTTCATTAGCAGGAAAGAAAAATCAATAGCTTAAGAGGAGAGGGAGAAGGAGAACTGCATAATGATAACATAGGTACAACTGCTAATTTAAAAATGAGGAAGAATTTGGGTTTCATTTTCCCCATATTTAAAAAAAAAAATGTATCTTGTCCATTTTGTTGGGTTTTTTTGCACTCATTTAGCTTCATATAAAGCTATTAGATGAATTATTATGTTCCACCTATGCTTGAAATAATGCATGTTTTATTAGATAATAGGTGTAACAACTACTCAGCGTTCTGTAGAGAGCTGGGAGCTGTCCCAGTTGCTGCAGTAATCTAACTCTTAACAGTAACATTCTGGACAGAGGTCATGGAATAAGTTTCTATTGCAGTTTCTTCTGATTGCCTCAAAGAGTTTGGAACTGAGTGTTTTGAGACTGTAGAAAGAAATAACAATTGTGCTGCTAAGCATCAATTCAGGTGCTAGAGTTGCTGCTTTACTTCAGTCCTTAACAATATCTACTGTGCTAGTGTCTGTAGTATCACTGGCATCAGGTGGAGTGTTCTGGAGGATGGCTGTAAAATGCAGTCAGGTTATTTATGGTTTGTTTCTGGGATGGTTTTGTTTGCTGTGTTGGTTTGGTTTTTTATTTTTCTCTACCTTATCGTAGTCAGTGTATGAACACAGCTGTGCAGTGCCACAATATGGCAACAGAGATATGTGTGGTAAAATGTTGCCTCAACAGCTAAAGGATCAGATTTTCAAACACAGACTAATTCTTAACTGCTCCATTTCCATTCAATTTGGGTAGACCTCCAGTTTTTAATGCACTCAGAAGCATGAAGCAGCCCCTGTAGCTTTGTAAATCCATCCCCAGAAACCCAGAACCGGCCACCTGGCTGCTCTCAACCCTGTAGGCATCTGACTCTACTGGGTGCCCTGTTCTCCAGCACCGCAGCAGCTTGAAGACACACAAAACTCAAGTTATTCCAGCAAAATAGCCCCACTTGATATGAAGTGAGGGCATCAGAAATCTTGTCTTGAATTGCTCTGTTTTTTATGACCAGAAGCACCACTTTGGAGATTTCTGTGCCTGGGCAGGGGGAGCAAGAGAGGTTCCATTTACTGCTGGCAGGTCCAACATTCAGGGAAAATTTGGGACAAGGTGTGATCTGGCTTCAATCCCTGCTCTGGGCTTACTGGGGAGCTGGAGACCACGTGCTGCTCCCATTTGCCCTCTAAAAGGACAATGCAGGATGGTAATTACTGCCATCCTCAGGATTATTCAAAATTTATGGTTCTCAGTGGCTTTGATTATCTTTGAACTGGGTCCTTGGAGAGATACTTTACATTTGGGCAGAAATAGAAGTCTTAAGAGCATCACACTGGTATCTTTAAAGGATTTTAAATACATAATTTTCCTGGCTTAATCCTTTGATCATTTCTCCATTTTGCAGATCTTCAGTCACTTCTCATCAAATGGGTTACACATATTTTTCTTTGAGGCTTTCATAGGCTACCTTCAGACTACCAATGGTTTCTGACTTAGTATTGCTTTTTATCTTCAGGGAACTTACCAATAGTGCTGCCTGCTGTCATAGTTGTTTTAAACTGATGAATGCACTGGATGTGTGGGTTTTTTTATTGTTGATAGAGATAATTTGTTTAAACTATAAATCCTACTCCCAATAATACTTTACTTCTTGCATGTCTGTGTGCAGTCTTGAGGTTGTAACTTTCAATTTCTTTTTGTAATCCCTAAACCAGTTTGAAATTAAAATATGTTGGTACATATGTGCTTCATTACAAAATGGACTTTCAGGATTTCATTAGCATCTGGTGTGTTGCTTAATGTCTTCTTGTAAAGCTAATTAAGTGTTATGCTATAACGCATAATTGTATTTTATTTTTTCTTAGCAGTACAGCAGGCTGCTCCAGGAAAGAAATAAGTGAATGATCAACAGCAGCATTGTATGTTTTATTTAGATTTTCTGCTCTCTCTTTTAATAACAACAATAATCACCACAGTGGCCAGACATGTAAACGTGCAATTTACAGATGCAGTGAGCTTATTATAACTCCAGAATAATTCAGTAGTATCTGCAGCTGCTCTGCATGTTGGGGCTCAGATCTGTAATGACTACTATTTCTTAATTTTAAAACAAGCCTAGTGCATCCGCTGTTGTTTTTAAAATGTGCTGTCTAGCACAATCACAGTGTCTGTCTGAATTACCTGCCCAAGGCAGTGGCCCCCATCGTTGAGATTTGTTCAATTATAAAAGGCTGCAGGGGTTGAGCCTGGATTTACCCACCCCAGTGACTACTGTAGCTGAGCTTAAAAGGATGATTTTGGGATGTGTTGAGCTCTCACTGAGATCATCCCTGATGGGTTACATCCCCTAGATCTGGACTCAGATAACTGGAGGCTCAAGGAGGTTTCCAGTTTACATCAATGAACCCATCCTGAGTACGTTCACCCTTGCACAAAAGGGAAAACAACTTCAACTTCACCGGCCTTCCAGGGACGCAGACTCCTTGTTCTCTCTTAAAAAGCCTTTAGGATTCAGACAGTCTCTTCCAGCACTTCATTCTTCACAAAGTCTGAGTTCATGTGTATAATCAAGTCTCTCTCTAGGCTTAAGCAACCTTCATTTTATTGATGTTTCCTCAAAAGGGTCATGTTACCTGGACTTCTGATTTTTCTTCTTGATGTCTCAGAATAATCCCACCTGAAGTTCTTGAGTTCATCTGTTTAGCCTTAACACATTGATCTGCCTATAACTTGTATTATCCACAAATTTTGAAATGCAGGTAATAATGTTACCCTGCTGTCAAGGTCTTTTGAGAATACTTTCATAAAAGATTATGAATCTCTCTAATAAGAGGCTTGTAAGCACCTAAAGCAGGCATGTAACCATGAAAAAATCTGCTCTGCAAAGGTACAGATCTGAGTTTAAAATTGAGGATAAATGTAATTTTTTTTATGAAACACAAGAAATATTCATGAATTGAGCATAAATCTTATCCATGCTACATGATGTCTCCTCAAATAATCTCACTTATGTCAGTCTTCAGCTTTTATCTGCTGTTCCATTCAGTGAAACCACCACGTTTTCTTGTTTGACTGAGCAGAGTGGACTAATTAAGTATTTTAGAAAGTATTGCCTTTCTGGTGGTAAACACTGGGACCTCCCTTTTGAACTCTGTCAAAGCCTCCAGGGGCTCGGAGGAACCACAGTGTGCTGAACCATGTAATGCCCTATTGAAACGTCAGGTCCAGAACAGGATGAAACACCTGCAATATTATTGAGTGGTTGCTCTGCACTAAGGATTTGATCCAATGCCACTGGATGAAAAGTCTTCAGACCAGCCTGCTGTTTTATGTAAACCTTATTCTGTGATTTTTAATTTGCATTTGTATGTTGCAATCCAGACTGCATTATCTGGCCATTCTTTCATGGCATCAAAAAACCAAAGAAGCAACAGATGAACAACAAAGAAGAATAATTTAAAGTCTGCAGAAGTTGCTTGCTGACTGATTGTGTGTCCTTTACGAAATGCCATCCTTGCTGGCGCCTGAAGAACCAGCACCACAGTCCAGCACCCTTTTGGCCTGACAGTAAAAGAACAAGAGTGAAGCAAAAGAACATCAGTATATACAATTCTCTCTGTTCTTTAGCAATACCACAAGGTTATTCCTTGCCCAAAGACACAGAATAAGCGACTGCAGCACAACAGTGGCTCTGGTTTAAAATACTGTGTTCCCTGCATGTGATAGAGGACATTTGTGGTGCTCTGCAATCACAGAATCACAGAGACACAGAATAAGCTGAGTTGGAAGGGACGCAGAAGGATCACTGAGTCCTTCTCCTGGCCCTGCACAGGACACCTCAAGAGTCACACCATGTGCCTGAGAGCATCGACCAAATGCTTCTTGAGCTCTGTCAGACTGTGACCACTGCCCTGCAGAGCCTGTTCCGGTGCCCAGCCATCCTCTGGGTGAAAAAGCTTTTGTAATACCCAACTTAAACCTCCCCTGACTCAACTTCAGATCATTCCCTCCGGTCCTGTCTCTGATGCTGCTCTCAGTAATCAGCATTTGTAAGATCCTTGCAGGATTCCTGAGCTGCAGTGCCTCTCTCAGCACTAAGGAATCATGCTGGGCACTTGCTGTGGTGTGAAATGGGAAATCTTCTTCCACTCAGCCGCATTAGGAATCTTTTCTTAACGTTTGAACACATCTCAGCACAAAATATTCCTTAGTAGCTGGGGTTTAACATGTATTGTCAAACAGCTACTTTAAATGTAATTTAGCAGCTATTTGTAGGTTGGTTTATTTGTGTTCAGCAAAAATGGTGCTTTCTGACTACTTGTTTAGGCGGAGGCAGAGACAATGGGGAAGCAAAATATGGAGGTAGTTAATATTCTTTTAAAATATTTTTTGAAAAATCGTAGTTTGTCTCAAAATAACAAGAAAAAAGCTGACAGCTGATAAACAGACTGAAAGACAAATAGAACAGATGAGATTATATTTATCTGTTGTCAGTCTGTGATAAAAACCCAAATATATTACGGCAATGAAAGTATTGGAAGAATCTGTTCCTAGGCTTTTAGATAAACTCTCCCCTACACCTCTTCAGTGTCATCAGTTTCTAATTAATGATGTATTCTGATTTGTCAGATATCAGATACTTTTAAAGACTAATTCTGAGAATCCAGAAGAAAAGTGTTCACACACGGAATTTCTCACTTCTTCAGTTGCTGTGGTTTGCTGCAGTTGAAGATAAAGTTATATTTGGGATAAATAGCTGTATTTCTTCTTTGTCAGTTTTTCTACTTAGCCTTCCTGAAGACCCTTGTTGATCAATGCTTTCTGAGAAAGATGAGTTTTGAGCCAAAGATTCTGAGCTGATTAAATCTTTTGCATTTCTGCTGGTTTCTGGAGTTATTCCTCATTTACAAGAAATTAGTGTCTGACCCACAGAGCAGCTTTTCTACCAGCATTTCCTCTGCTTCTGCCATTCCCCAGCCTTGCCGTTTGCCAGCCATCTTGGGAAGTGAGGTGATCCCAGAGCTAGAACTGGCAGGCAGGTCACATTTAACAACTTCTCACAATTGCCCTCAAGGCAGATTTTCTGCAGTAGTTGCAGAGGCAAATGTCTGATTTCAGCTTCAAGCTCTATATGAATATACAGGCTACATATGCTTTTCTAGTTCAAATCCAGTTTTGAGTATCATGTTTTCACACCTCTACCCAGACAAATCATAATGTTCCTATTAATTTCTGCCTACAGAACTGAACTTAGGCTTGACAGCCAGCTGCTTGCTTTGCCTATTGACATTTCCCAGCAAGGGAATCCCTAAAGGAACAACACTGAATTTTCTGTGTGGGATGCCAGACTATCTTTGCCCTTGAGTGCAAATGACATCATGTTGTAGAAGCAAATCATCTCAGAGGTTTTAGAAACTCGCTGCTGGGACTTCTACTCTGAAAACTCATCTCTAAGCTCTTCCTCTGTCACTGGAAGTGTGGTGACAATGCAACAGATGGAAAAGAGTAGTGCAGCAGATTTCTGAGACACCCCCACAGCCCTCTGTTTGCCTACAGTGTTGAATGTCTTAAATTAGCATCATAATTTAACTGTGCCCAATAGGAACATTGTGTTGTCTGGGGCTGTTGGAGCTTCCTGATATCACAGGAATAAATGAAAACCAGGCTTTTAATGAGTCTCAACAGATGCCTTAGTCCATTAGCCACTGTTGGAGGAAACTGCACTACAAAATTAACCTTTCTAGACTCCTTCTGTGGGCAGTGGGGAGAGACAGGTGATTCGACACCACTCCATTGGGGTCCCAGTCTGAATTGCTCCCTGGAGAAGCTCCTCTCACCCCACCAGGGAGCAGGAAGGGTGCCATGGCTCACGGGGCTGAAGCTGGCTTTGGTTCCTGCTGCTGGGCTCCCTCCCAAGCTCCTGCCTGCCCCAGCCTGGCTCTTCTCCTGCTGAGCAGCCCCAGTCCGTGCCCTGCTCTGTGAAATGATCTGTAGGAAAATGTGTTTTGCTCTACAAAACCGACACAGTTAATTTGTCTTAATTTTGTGAGAGTATACTTATTTCACTAATAACAAATGGAAGCATTCTGGTACTTGCCAAGCAGATACACTTTAGCAAAACAAGTTGACAACCCCAGAAGAGGCTTTTCAATATATGTGACCATGCACGTTTGAGACATTATGATTATAAATGGGCATCTAAAATGAAAATTAGCAAGGTGGTCTAATTTATTAAACCTGTATTTGGATTTTACATACACACCTGGAGTTGGATCAATTCTTGCTAAGCTATGTTCACTGTACTATAAATTCAGTATATTGATTAATTTCAGTCGTTTGCTGTAATATGAAGCTTTTTTGTGACATCTAGTGCACAGCTTAGCCAGTTGTGATCTCCTGTTAGTTACTGTGTACCTCATACCACAATTTTACTTGTAGTTTAAGAACAAGCTACTGCTAGGAAGGAACACTCATCTTCCTTTCCAAGTAACTTTAAAAATAAGGGAGTTCAAAAAGCATTTCAATTACTCAGCACTGACTGCAGAAATTAATATTTTCCATTTAAGAGTATTTGATTTTTAATCGATTTGGTTTGCATCTTTTTTATTTTTTTAGCTCTCACTTTTCATTAGTCTAGCTCAGACTTCTAAGAGAAGTTTGTTTCATAATTACTTTCTGCATCTTTTCCCTGAACATAGTCACTGGTGCTACCATTTATGTAATTTGAGTTGGCAATTTTGTGGTGTAGCCCCAATATGAAGTTGTAGTACTGAGCAGTGCTTCACTTTGGTGTGAACACAACACTGTTTTAGTTAGAAGCACTGTAAACCATAAATCAATAAATGGCTGTGCCATAAGGTCCAGCACTGTTTCTGTAAAGAGATATCTGCAGTGTCTGTGGGTGATCATCTTCCAGATGCTCTGAGAAAACCACAATCTCCAGAGCAAAAATAGGAGTTCTTTTGCTTGAATGGAAAACTCTATCAAGGTGCTGAAGTGGTGCTAACGTAGAAAATCAGAAAGTACCCATTAAGTTGGGCTTTATTAAATAAAGTAAAATCACCTTCTCAGAACTAATTTTGACCATGCAGATGATTCTGTGTGAATGAGTACACTGAGTTCAGCATTTACCTTCCCCATCATTTTGAGCATCTCAGGGTGGTATTAAAAATGGTGAAGGCAAATGAGAGGCCTTTTGGGATGTCCAACAGTCATGGTGTCTCACAACTGAGTTGTAAATACAGGATTTTCCCCCAGGGGAGTGGGAGACTTTCAATAGAACTGACAAGTCTGACAATTGGAAAGATTTTCCTGGAGTAAAGGATTTTAGAGTGAAAAAGCCGTAATTGAAAATGCCATAATTTCTAATTTTCTGTATGTTTGATTGGGTATTGTTGTCACTGCCGTGATAATGGGAGTACCAGGAAACTAGCAAGCATTTAAGAATTGTGTATAATTTACAAAGGCTTATTTGGAAGGGATGTACAGTTCTCCCACTGCCTGCTTTTTCCTCTAACTGCAGTGGTGGCTGGGAGCATCTGGTGGTTTCTCTGAAAATACATTTAATATATTGTCTGCATGAGTGTGATAGGAACTTACGGCACTTGGAATAAAATCCATGTATATATTCTCTCCTTGGAACATGGGACTTTCTGTATAATCCTTTTTCTTAGATGCAATTCAAATATATCCTTTCCTTTTGGTAATTTATAACAATTTCTTCTCATTATTCTATCCTTTCATGATTCTTCAATGATATATACAAAAGTTGTGCCATGTACAAACTGGTAGTTAAGACTTCAGGGCCAGAGGAGGAGCATGTAAAAGAGGTAAAACCCACTTAATGTAGAGAGCCTGCTGCTTTAAAGAAGAGATCAGGGCAGCAGGGTGGATGAGAAAATTTTAATCCTGGTCTCTTTTGCCTGTGGAGAGTATTCCAGACATGAAGCTAATGCAGCAGAGCTTTCTGCAGCACTTCTACTTGTGGCTGCTGCGTGTTCACTCACTTTTTGGAGATGTTGCCTTCCCCGTTGGCCCTCGGTGACTCTGTCCAAGTTCTAGATTGCAACACTTAAATTGTGAGTACCTAATTAGAGCTGTCTGTAAGTGAGAGGTGCTCTGGGTCACGCGGGGAGCTGTGACAGAGAAACAAACGGAGTCCTGATCTCCAAACACTCCAACCAGTGAGAGGTTGTGATGTTTGGTAGAGCTGGAAGCAGATAGTCTTACCAACTACTTTTATTTGAATTCATGTATCATTGAAAAAAACCAGTTTTTTAATTTTCTCAGTTTTTACTGAACTAATCTGACCTGAATAGCAGTTTAACACTTGTGACCTCTGCAGATCTCTCCTAATGTGGTTAATCCTTCCTTTCATAGACATGAAAGGATCAGTGTCACATGGATTTGAATCCATCAACACCTTGATAAAAGCCTGAAAATTATTTTATTTTAAAACCTAATTTAGTGATAGAAGAGGGATAAGAGTATAAGCCTGAGGCAATGAATAGGTACATTTTGCATAAACTTTTATTCTTTAGCCAAATGAAAATAAGCTCATAAATCCTGTGTCAAATTCACATTGATGAGGGTGGTAATCGATGGTTCTGCAGGATTGGTAATAAGGTCCTATGCTTTTGCAGCAAGAGGTTCTCAGTAATTTCCTGCTATTAATACTGCATTTCTTGTCATTATGACTAGAAAGTTTGCCATAACAGAGCAGTGAATTCAAAAGACTTCTCTGGCACTGTCTTTCCTTTTTCCTATGGCTCCTTGACTTCTTTTCTCTCTTAAACCCCCTGCATCATTAATCCTCTGTCTCACCCATTCACATTAAAGTGTCTTTAATGCTCTGCCTACACAGGGCAACGTGCACTGTGTAAAGATACTCCTGGTAGCTCTGAATGAGCTAACTCAGATAATGGGGCACAGCACTGCCCTTACTGGGTGCCATCCATTGTGTTCTGCTCATTATGACTCTGGCAGAGCCAGCTCTGCTTTTTTTGATTGAGGCAGAACTGAGCCAGCTAGAAATCCTCCTAGGAGCATTGTGCAAGTAAGATGCAGCAATTTGAGGATGTACAAATATATAGGAAGACACACCTCTAAAAAACCCCAAACTTTTTTCTCCTACTTTAGAACTATCTCACTTGGAGAATGAATTAAAAAGGGTTAGGGTACAAGTAACCTGATGGAGTTTGCAAAGTGGACAAAGCTATATTTAAAACCATATTGAAATGCTGTCATAGCCATAAAATATCCATGTCTGACTGAAGCTAGAAAAGATATTTAACGAGGAGGAGAATATAGCTTAAAATAAATGTGAAGTGGATATAACCGTGAGGTGGTATGACATAAATTGAAGCAGGCTGAACTGAGTAACAGAGCTGAGTTGCTAACAGCAGATGAACAGGATTTCCTGGGCTACACATGAGAGTGTTATAATGAGGACAGGAGCTAGGAGAGGAAGGATAGGAGAGGAATCCCTCCTCACGCATTAGTCCTTTGAAAAATATGGATCAGCTGCAAAGATTGAAACTGGGATAAATTTTGAAAGAACAAGAGATCTTTTAGATTTAAACTAGACTTTGCGGTATTGTGGTCTTACCTAGCATGGTGTAATCTCTGGCCTTCAGCTTTAGTTTATGAGTCTGTCTGACTGTTGTTTTTTCCTGGTTTTAAAATTAAGAGCCAAACACAGTTAGAAGGAAAAAGGGTTTTTTCCCTGGGTATTTATGGCAGGACCCTCAGGTGCCCTCAGGGGCAATGCCCCAGAGCACACGGAATGCACACCCACGGGCACTCGGGATCACATCCTGGGCCTCACAAATGAGCACATCCAGCAAAGATTCCCCAGGGAGAGGCTCCAGGGAACCCCCGCCCCAGGAACCTTCCCCTGGCTGGGCCCAGCTCAGTTTACAGGATGTGTTCTGGAGAGGCCCTTGGTGTCTGGGGCTTCCAAGGTGTTCGGTCTCTTGGCTTAACAAAATATTAAGTCTAAGAATGTGGGCTAGAAGCACTAAGAATACATAAAAGCTATAGAAAAACTGTATAAAAGAAAAGGCAAAAAATCATCATGGCATCATGACCAGCATGTGATTTTTCTCGATGAATATGGAGTAGAGGAAATGCTCCCTGTTTGGCTGTACTGTGCCAGTGTTAATTGATGTTTTCTGGTTGCTGGCTGTGTATAAGTTCAGTTATACACCCCCCAAGGAGGACAGGGCTTGTTTAACCCCTGATGTGTCTGCTGCAGCATCTCCCTCCTCACGAGCTGGGTGGGTCCCCTCTCTGCCTGTGTCAGGGCCATTGCTGAGCAGCAGGCAGGTAAGGTGTTCTCTGCTGGAGCTACACCTGGGCTTTGTGACTCTCCAGTAGCTTCTGATCTGCAAAAAGAGCTGAGTGTTGGCATCAGAGCAACTGCAGACACCTTCTCTGCTCTCAGCCCTCGTCTGCCTCTGCCATTGGTTACTGGCTGTGGCACACAAACTTTTCTTTTCTCTTTTATAGCAACATATTTTTGATGGCAAATATTTGTGTACTCCCTCCCCTGCCATAAAATTGATGTGCTTTGTTCCAACAACTGCTAGGGAATAAAGCAGAAAAAATATGGCAACTTCTACTATCACCTGTTGTGTTTGTAGATAGTCATCTCCCATAGCATGTCCTAACTCCTCTCCACTCACACTGATTTACCTGATGAGATAACTGTGAGGCTGGTGTGGTTATGCAGCAGCACAGCAAACTGTTTCTGCTGTGAGCACTGAGTAATCCTGATTTCTACCAGATGCTCCCAGTAGATTCAGTCTGAGTGAACTGGGCTGTCTCTTCCTGCATGTGCCCACCTGTGTCAGGCAGCTGGTGCAGGAGAGCACCCTGCCTGTGATGGGGTGGTTGTCCTTATTTTGTCTGAGTGTCAAGGCACAGAGATCTCACCATAGATTAAATCAGTTTACTACAGCTGGTGCATTTTATTGTCTCACTTCTAAGGGCCAGCGATGTGGAACACATTAACTGGCACTTGTTGGGATGCAGGGGGCTCCTCAAGTGTTGAAGGTTTAAAAAATAATGCCACGACCTACAGTTTTTTTCGAACCATCAATGGGCTTTAAAAGGGGCAATTCCAAGTATAAAGTAATATTGGGAGAGGACGAAAGAAAGATGTTAAAAAAAGGGTGAAAATTGTTTTTCAGTTCTGTTCATTGCACAGTTACCAAAATCAATGTGTCTGCAAATGTAACTTGTCTCATAAATCATTAGGTCACAAACCTGCACAATGTCAATGTGTTGTCACTATCCTATTAAATTAAATTACTAGCTAAGGTAATACTTAACAGCACATTTCACATGGAACAATGTTTTAATGTATTGAGGATACCTATTAAACACAGCAGTCAGCTAGTACGATTTGAAATCTTTTAGGTGGAAGAAATATTAGAAGGAGATAAGGATAGAGTGGGGGAAAAAAGCCATCTAGTCACTAGGGATATAATACACTGAAATACTGGGCTGCCATAATGACAGATGTTCTGCTAAATCCCTACTCAGTGATTATCAAAGATGGGTTGGATGGGTTATATTTGGATTTGGCACCTTCAGACACAAGGGGATATATAGACTTATAGATAACTGTCTTGCTGTTGAGCTTTGGGGAAAAGTGAAAGGTAAACTCTGGACCTTATTTTTACTCAATGTTCCCTGCAACTGTATTTATAGAAGGCAGGCACTGTCATCTCCTGAAGGAAACAGTGAAATATGCTGGTTTATACCTATTCCAACCCAGAGAAATTTTGAGATTAGAGCACTCGGGTTGTTACCCCGTGCATTAAAGCCTAAAGATGGCATTGGCAGTCCCACATTATGTTTAGCATAAGGAAATGAAAGTCCAACATTACTGACCAAAATTCAGCCAAATAATGTTGTTGTAAAAGGGTTGTACAGTCAGTACATCAGCCATGATCACTGCCACATTTTTTGCCATTCAAGGTGAATTTCTGTGGCTGTATTTATCTCCCCCCTGGACAACATGCAAGGCAAATGGCTGAATTTGATCCCTCCCAAGCTGCAGGGAAAAGAACGTGGCAGGAGACAAAGGCAATGAAGGAAAAAGTTATTTCTGAGTAACAGAAGCTCACGTGTCACCAATTTCAGTTGTTTAGAAGAGGTAATGCACCATCAGGAGTTGGTGTGTGGTCACAGTCTGAGATCTGATGGAGAATTAGTTAGCTGAAACAGAGACGCAATTGAATGCTTTGTACACATAAAATGCATATTTTTATTTACTTGTTTAATGCACAATCCAAAATATTACCTAGCCATAGAATTCACAGTGTAAGCTCCACTTTTGGTGTGTTTTGAACTTCAAAGTATATGAAAATCTTTGAAATGTGGATAACTTCTGATTTTACAGGAAAATATAACCTGTTCTCTAACACTTATACTATTTTATAATGCTAATGACTGTTATTAGGCTCTGAATCTTGCAGCTTGAGATCGTCTTTATTTTTATAAGGTATTTTATGGTCATTTTAAATTATGGCATAAAACATTTATTGTTTTGTAAAGAAAAAGGAAGTGTCTCTGAAAGAAATTAATTATATAGAAGTTCAAGCCACTTCTTGTTAGGACATATTTTACAATTTGTTTTGCTAAGTGTAGTGGTGATGGAGCATTTTTTCCAAGCACCATCACCAGGCAAAGCTATGTTCATGGAGTACCTGTTCTTTGGTAGAAACAGGATAGAAATTCTCTATAAAATAGCAAACATGGCAAGGTTTTGGTAAATGTGTTAATCTGCATAGTCAGGTAAAATTCTGACTCTTAGCAAGGTATGCAGGAATTTTGTGGTAAGCTTAAAAAAACTGGACAATCTAACAAAGCTCATCATAATCTGATTTTACTTATTTCCTGATTCCAGAAGAAATCCATTGATGTCTGCTTGCTGCTTTATTCTTATGGTGAAGATCCTTTGTTCAGCCCATGTGTTTGGGAGCCCTATTTCACATTTTCCTTCATTTCCACTTCAAAGATTATTACATTTTTTCATATTTTTCTGTCCTTCTGTTTGCCATCTGCATAGATTTTCATAGTCAAGACAAATTTCCTACTTTATGATAGATTCCTGTCCACTTCTCCCACCTCTAAATCAATGTTTTTAATACTTCAAGAACTCATCAGTAAGAATGGCTGTAAAATTTAGTCACTTCATTGACAGCTGTTTCTTGCTTGATGCTGAAAGACATTTGCACTCAAAGTTTCTGTCAGATAATGTAAGGTTTTGGGGTTTTTTTGTTTGGGTTTTTTTGACTGGAATTCAATGAGATCAGTCTAAGGCATTTTAATTTCTGTAATTTTACTTGAAATCAAACTTGCAAAACTGCTAACTAAAGGGCATGAAAAGACTTGTTTTGAAAGATATGTACTTAGTTCATTGTTGCAGAACACGTTCACAGCTTCACTGATCACAGGGCAAGAGTCACATGATTTGAGAGTGGGCAGCACTTCTGTATGTTGCCCATCTCTGTCAGCCACTGACACTGTATTTCCAGCACTGTTTATTACATTTTTAAAAATTCAGCAACATGAAACCTGTTGGTCTAGGCAGAAAACAATTATTTTTAGGTTTTTTTGTTAGAGATCAAGAAATTAGACATTTAGATGCTCTTAAGCAGTCTCAAGCATAGCCTTTATCTTGAAGGGTTTGCGCCAGAGACGAGAGCTGGTCTGTTGTCTGCCAAGTAGGTAAAAATACTGAGATCAGTTGAAAAGCTGAATTGAATGTTTAAAGTATTTTATTGCAACTCTTTCCACAGAGCGCTTGCATTACTGATAGGTATAGATCCATTCAGTCTGGATGGTTTAATTTTTTTAATAGGAGGATGAAACCAGGAAGAATTTCATCCTCAATCAAACAGCTGAATATATCACAGTTTTCATTCATGTGCAAAGCAAACATTCATTGCCATGTCTGGCATGTATGGCTTAATGTAATCATAATAAGAACAGCATGTAACATTATAATATGGTTATGTTATAATTTAATATACTCCATTATGTTGTAATTGCATATTACTATATGTAATTTATTTATGCTTGTTAAAATTATGTTGTGATTCTTTGTCCTAATCTGTATACCTTGGGGAAGCTCTGAGAAGGTCAAAATGAGACTGACAAACTATTGCCCTGCTCAGCAACAGGAGAGTAGCCCTGAATCTACATTTCTGACCAGTGAAAGAAGAAAATGGAGTCTAGTTCGTTGGCCCTTGCAATTTAATTCTGAGGTGGCAGGAAAACCTCCTTCTGTTTTCATTGGAGTCAAAGCTGGGCATGATTTTGGAATGTGACCTGTGGAGGATCTCAGCTTTGGGCTGGAGGTTGTTTCCAGAGCAGACCCTCAGGATATGGAGAGCTGGGTTGATTTGCACGGACAAGCTGTGCCTGTTTGTGGGATTGTTTTCAGGGTGACCATCACTGGCTGCTGCCCCTTCGGCTGGGTCTGCCCTTGGGATCATTTTTTTGTGAAGTAAAATATATCTGTTTTAATCAGGAACTAAAGGGCCACCTCCGGTGACCTTGGGGTTGTTTGTTGATGAGAGTGCCCACTGTAGCTTGTTTTGGGAGTCCGTTATTGACAGAGGTGTTTGGAGTGATTTCTAGGACGTTGTCCCACCCTAAATGTAGGGGATACATTGCTAATCCATAGGAGGAACAGCTTCTGCCTCACTGGTGCAAATGGGCAGGATGAGATGTTCACAGAAATTTCACTTTCACAGACGTAACAGATGATAAATGTCACCTTCCAGCCATACTGGAAATTTGTTTCAGAAACAGAGACATCCAGCAAATGAGTTGAAAGGGATTTTAAAAACAAACATAAGGTTTTATGGAAGGATGAAACAGGGACTGTTTCTGTACCTGAAGAAAAGCAGTGTGGTACACTGGGATGGTGGTCCTTTTGTTCAGCACTGAATGAGGTTTTCTTCTAATATGAAGTATAGTCTTTTCCAGGAAATATTCTATCTCACTGACACGTTGCACTTATAAATAGTGCTTGACTGGGTGTATGAACTAATCTTTGTTCTGGACTTCACTTGCAGGCCATGGCTTCTATTATATTTAAGTACTTCTCCTTGAAGCTCTAAATCAAGGGCAGCCTTGAAAGTGGGCAGCTTGTATTAAATGTAATTACTTTAATCTGAAGCTTATGCTAAAGGTGAGACTCCTAAACAAGGGTAGCCACTAAATCAGAGCAGCTGCAGTTAAGAGCATGAATAGTAAAAGTACCTCTATTAAATAAGGGGTAGTAACTAATCAATGAGGGATTATAAATGAAGCTGTGTGAAGGTTGTGTATTATGCTATTCCCAAAACCAGAAATCACCTCTCCATATTTCCTCTCTTGTAAATGACCAATAAGATACATAATATCTGTATTTGAACCAGGGCTCAAAGCCTGGTGAAGTTCAGTGCAGTACTGCTACTTTTTTATATGCCCTTATTTCTTGTTAAGCATGAAAAGCTTTTAAAATAGAATGCTTAGGATTTTCAGTGGCAATGTTGGACTCAGGAGCATAAAGCCAAGAATTATTTTTTAATTACATTTTAAAATGTAGAACCATTTATTTTTCTTTCTAACCATATTTTTTGACTCTGTCCATTTGTGGTAAGTTAAATTAGCATTCCTCCCAACATTCTGGGGGCAGCTTATAAGTCTTCCAAGAGACCTCTTTGTCTTGTATTCTCTCTGTCATGTCAGATTTCCTAACCTGCTCTATGCTGTGATGCTTTACCAGAACTCTGATTATTCACTGACTTTCATTCCCCCCAAATGCTGCTGGGGGTTTATTGTAGTTATTAAATTCCAATCTTTCTGTTCCATATTTGGGAGAGGAATGGGTGTAGTGCTTATGAACTCCTTTCTATCAGATGGCAGAAGTTTGCACCCAGCATTGCAGACAATATTCGGGCAACAGTCCCCCCTGATTTCAGACATGAGCTGTAGAAGCAGGAACTAGAGGATATTAATGTCTTGTCTAGTGCATCATTGAAGAAAAAAATGTTTCTAAAGGGCTGGATAAATAAACTATCTCTTTTAATGGAATGCTCACTTGTTAGTAGGCATGATGGGAAAACAGAATGTGTTCTTACTGGGATAGAATATCACCAGAAAATAGAGAATCCAACTCTGTTTTCTATGTTGACAGTTAAAGCTAACATTAGGTAAAAAATAGCTGAAAAAGGCTGAGTTTTCTTTGTGTGGCTAAAGGAGGCAGATAAGAGCAGTTTCATGCAGGGAACAGATCAGGTAAATACCATCTTTACAGTATTTATGTTTTTTGAGTAACTGGAGCAATTTCCCTCTCAGTTTTTAAGAAACCATTTTCAGATCTAATACTGACTCAATCACCTCAGTGAAATTTTTTTTCAGCATTCAGAAGTCATCTAAAGTGACTTATTTTCTTCACTGTTGTTTTCCTCATCTCACACATCAGCTCTTCTCTGTCACAGCATTTCAAAGACAGTCTGTCAGCATGCAGACTGCTGTGTCAGAGGCTTGATTTCTATAACTATTGTGTGGGAGAGACTGAGAGAAGGGAAGAGAGCTCTTTGGACTCACTCTCAGTATTAGAGTTCATCTTGAGAATTTTGCTTCAAAGCCCAGCACAGTGTAGACAATTTTTGAGCAATTCCTTACTCTTATTTTCATTATAAATAAAATATCCAGTGTAAAGTAAGTGTTGTAAAAGAAAACAAGAATGCTCTTTATAGCCACTTTTAAATTCAGTTTAAAATACAGTGACATAACCCATGGTGGTGCTCATCCACTTTAACTTCTAATGCATTGGAATACATAAGGACCATAACCTCTGTGTGTCAATTCTAACCCCACTGGCTAAACTGAAGACAACTTTTAAACCCAGAATAACAATTTTAACTTTACCATAAAATGACTACTTTAAATTTTCCATGGCAGTAGGTACCCAACTCTTCAATGAAATTTTTTGCCTCTTTTTTTTTTCTGGTGCATTGCTTTTCTTATGGAAGTAATAAAATGTATCAGCTAACCAGCCAGCTGGTCTGCTATTCTGTAAAATACTTACTTTCACAATGCTTATTCAGAGGATGTTGTAGAAGCTGAAGCCAGGATTTTATTCTTGCACGTCAGTTTAGGGAAGCACAATTTGCATAGAATGCTAGAGTACACTTACTTGTCGACTTGCTCTTTTCCTTTGGCAGGAAGTTGATACCTTGTATTCCAGCAGTTCTTCTTTCCAAGATCTTTGAATCCTCCCTGGTTTTCGAAGAGTTTTGCTTTGCTTTGCATTAAATAACAAAGTAACTGCTACACCAAAAAAGTGGGGACAGAAATAACAATAAGAAAATGAACAGCACTTACAAAAGCTAGAAAATGAAGAGTTAAAGTTGAACCTGGCTTAGCAAATCTGGAGGTGAGGGAAATGTCCAGAAAGTCACCATTTGGATGGAATTATGGGCTCCAAGGGTCTCCAAGAGAGCTATGGAGAAGGGGCTTCAAGTAGTCTTTTTCCAGGAGCTGTAAAAATTAGGAATTTACATTTTGAGCAATAGTTTTTCTTAGATGTTTAATGTTTCACTGCAGTGCATGCTCACAAGCACTCTGACCTAGGCCACTGGGAATCTCACTGCTGTCTCAGATCCATTCCAGCTGGACCACAGACTAATTCCAGCCACTTGCTGAATCTGCAGGAGGTATGGTTTGCAAATAGATTAATTTTAGATACGATTTTTAATGCTTTCCTTCAGATAGAGTGAAAACCTCCAAACCAACAGTTATTACATGATGATGACAATAGACAGTTCCTGTTTGAAACACTTATCACAGTTATTATTAGGTTTACTGTATTAAAGTTTTTCCTCTCACTTTGAGACCTACTGCAGGGCCAATCTGATCATACAGACACAGGCATGTGCAGTCTTTGCACAGGTTTGTGCACTCACTGCACTTCCAGAGTGCACATGAAGGTCTGGAACCTGTGGTGGGTGCCTTTGGATGCACCATGCTGACTTGTCCGGGGCCTTGGTCCAAAGCAGAAGCATTTGATTGGAATATGGGTAATCCCATCTGCCTGAACCAATGCACGGTCTGCTTGATCTGGCCTAAGAACTTGAGCCACTGTCTTGTAAGTTCTGAAGTAACGATTTTAGTTTGGTATGAGAACATGTTTTTGAGCCTCTCTTAGATTTTTAGTGAAAGGAAGCAGGAAGCAAGATAATTCTCTCTGAAATTTACTTGGCTGTAAGTTGAAATTTCACATCTTCAATGGGAAAACTTAGATTAATAAGGAGTGTGCAAGGTCAGGTTAAGAATGCTATTAAATGACTGACTCCTTGTGAGGATTTTGTCTCAGCACAAGATGAGCCAGAAGTCCCACGGCATCTCCTGGAGTCTTGTCACCATCTGCTGTGACTGATGGCCATTTGCAGGATGTATCTCCACCTGTCTGTGCACTCTTGCTTAAAAATTAACTTTGTCAGGAAACAAGATCCTCCAAAATGGATGAGAGGGAAGGATCCCTTCTTTGTCTTTCTGCAGGTTTTCTAGATCATGGCAATAAAAGCAGTCCTGCAGATTGCAGCTTCTTCGGCTCCTCCAAACAACAGGCGTATCTTTAATTCTAAAGTTGCTGGCAGTTACATGACCCACATTAGAGGTGAATTGTGAAATGCTCTCAAGGCATGTCTCAGCCTGAAATCCAAGGAAATAAGCCTGGAGCTGCATGCAAGCTTGCCTTCCTAGCTGTTCCACTGTTTTAACTGTAATCAGAACAATTCTGGCCCTGGGAATCTGAAGAGGGAGTCTGAAATCCAGAGCTATCAAAATAATTTCTTAGAAGAATTTTGTTTTAATGTGAAGCTACATATCTGGGTCTCAGACCTTTTTGGTTATGCATTCCTGACTCCTCTGTGCCGTGGGTGCAGTGCTGGGACAGCCTGTGGGGGTGGTTTTGTCACCTGAGGTCCCACAGTGGGGTCTGCTCAGTTTTCTGCAATTCTGTGTGATGCTAGATGGAATGTAATGGAAAAACAATCTCTAAACAGTACCTACTGCTCTGCAATTTGTAGAGGAAAGTGAAATCTCTCTTGAAATGAGTAACAGGTTTTGTCTCTTTACTCTTGTACTTCCTTACCCTACAAATTAAATTCCTTTGGCTTTTCTGAATTTCTGCTTATTAAAAGATAAAAGGACATTCGGCACATTTTCCTGTGCTCTTTTTCATGTTCTTTAAGGACAAATATAATTTGTATTAAAAAGAGGAATTCCTCAAGCTGCCATTACCCAAAATAATTTAATTCAAGTTCAGTAGCTTAGCCTCATCTAAGAAATACTTTGTAGGAATTTTTTGCTTCTGTTTAGTAAGATAAGAAAAATGGCAATAAAGCAGCTAGTGCTAAAAAGAGGTGAGGAGAAGGATCCAGCTGATAACTGTCTGAATTAATTGAATTACTCCTCTGAGAACCATTTTAATGTAGGTCATTACAAGGGAGTGAGGTTTCCCTCTAAAGCCCTGATGCAAGGCCAGTTGACACCAGGGATTAAACTCCTGTTTATTTCACACTGGAGTTAAACCTGAGCTGCTGCTGCAGGCTGTACAGGCTGCCACCACAGAGGCACTTCGACTCAGTAACACCCAGCTCTAAAACACCCCAGCATTTGCAGGTGGCCAAACTGAGCTGGATCCACAAGGCTGGAGGCAACCACTCTGCATTTCGAACACAGTCACTTTGGGACTATTAGCCACAAAAGCTGCACATCCAAAGAGATTTGGATGCCCCAGGGGTTGTCTGGGTCCTCTGTGGTCTCCTATTAACGCTCAGGTAATTGAAAAACATGCAGGTACCTTTGAAGAGTTTAAGCCTCCAGCCTTAACCTGCCAACTTTAATAGAACTAATATTTTACCAGCCACTAAAACAAGACTGAGACCTTATGGTAGTGTGGGCTGTATTCTCCTGCTTGATCACTGGGATGAAAGAACATCCTCCAATTTCAGACATATTAATTGCCTTTGGAGCCTGCAATTATAAAGCAACTTACAGTGGGAGATTTCCATGCCTGTGACCTAAAGGATATGACTTCTCTCTTATCAGGGAAATTGAATAACCATATATTTCAAGTCATTCTATTGCACTTTCTCCTCCCAGTTTGGAGATACGTAACAGTAGAATCCACATCCAAATTTTACAGATATGCTTGTGTTTGGGAGGCCCGGAACACTTGCAATCCCTGAAATGGTTCATAGATTGGTATTTTATATTGCTAATATTTTAATGTTTGCATTCTTTGGTTTTTAGGGTTTTTTTGTGCATATTTTTGGGGCACTGGCTTTCCCAGGAAAAGTTGGGGTTTGGCTGTTGAGTAATAATTAAAAGAAATCCCTTGCGCTGAGTTCCAAAATTAGAAAACGTGAGTAAAAAACCCCCACAATTACATTTCAAGGTAATTCTTACTATGAGAAAGATGTCTCTTACAAAGAAACTAGACCAAAGATTTGTTGGAAAATGGATCCTGCTTCCCTTCCTGGAGTATCACTGCACTGCTACCAAGACACATGCCTGCCCTTGTGTTTGTCTCCTCATGCATCAGTGCCATCTCTTTAGAGTTCTTGATTCATTGCAAATCTTGTATAATCACCAAAACCTGTTGGAACATTTCAGATGAAAATTTCAGGATTAATCACTCCCTGTAAAGGAATGTCATAAAATGTTAGTTTTTGAAAGATGTGTCACCTCTGGAGATGAGAAGGCTCTGGGAAGCTTTATGGTGACCTTTCAATATATTTTAAGGGTTTATAAGAAAGATTGGAAAAGACTTTTTACCGGTAGTGATAGGGCAAGAGGCAATGGTTTTAAACTCCAAAGTGGGTAGATTTAGATTAGATTTTAGGAAAAAATTATTTACTGTGAATGCGGTTAGGCCCTGGAACAGATTTCCTAGAGAAGTTGTGGATGCTTCATCCCTGGAAATGTTCAAGACCCTGTTGGATGGGACTCTGATCTAATGGAGGGAGTCCCTGCTCATGGCAGGGGTTGGACTAGTAGAACTTTAAAAGTCACTTCCAACCCGAAACATTTTATGATTCTGTGGTAGGTGTCCATATCCTGATGAAACTCCCCAGCTGTGCCAGTGTCCCTTACTTGTGGCCAGCATCCCAGTTTCTCTGGGCAGAGAGCTTCACTGTGCCACCCTTGGACACAGCTGAGTGTTACTGACAGTGGTTCTCAGGTTGAATGTACTGAAAGCTGGAGCCAGAGATGTTTTCTCTTGTAGCTGAGTCTGTGGAAAAGGTCACTGGGGAAAGATGAAAATGAGCTGTGTTTATAGCTGTATTTTTTATACTTCTCATTGAAACAGGATGAATGCTTAGGAAAGGTAAACAAACATCTTTTTCTTTCAACACTTTGAAAGTAAAAAGACCTTTGTCTTTGAAAACAACAACTCAGTAGCAGAAAGTGTGATTGGTTTAAGTCTCCTAGCTAAGAATTTACTTGCTTTTGGTTTTAATGAGATTTTTCCTGAAGTAAATGATCATCTGTTACAAGAAACAGCACTGGAATCAGGATCCCAACCAAAACTTCTCAATCAGGGAAAGACTCATTTCAGCATAGTGGGGTTTATATTATGGTTCTCAAAAATGCTCAAGTTATTTGGGACTGTTCATCTTCATTAGGAAGGGCATTCCTAATTCAGCAGATGCGTCTAAAAAAACAATGGCAACTTTAATTTTTCAAATTTTTAACTGCTGAAAGAAAATTGTGGCATATAAATATCAACCATGCATAATGGGTTTTTTCAGTAAAGAACTTATTTACTACTTATTTTCTCTTTAGAATGTCTTTTTTTTTTTAATTGCAAAATATCTACTGTTTTCATGTCAAACTTGGAGATCACATTTCTATTCCTCCAATGATCAGTTTGCATAATTCAACATATCCAAAGTAAAGCTATGTGGAAAATATTGCATTTTTCCTAATTTTTCTGTACTACTTCTTTCTTAGTCCTAGAAATTACAGCCTAACAATCAGTTCAGTATTTATGTGATGTGAATACATGGGAACATCACTGCCTATTTTTGATGTGTATTGCTCAATGTTTTTTGTTATTATTGATTTAAAATCATGATTTTTGATGTGAGATAGGAAGTTTAGTGTAATTGCTTTGCCACAGGATGTTTAAGTGTTCAAAATACCCATCAAAACCTATCTTAGATAAATAATGCAACCCAGACAATCCTCCTCTCCACCTTTTTTTCCCCTTTTTTGAGCACCTCTTTAGTTTTGGCATCTCTTTCTCTCACTCTGGGACCTGTGTAATGCTCTCAAAAAGCAAACTTGGGCTTGTATCGACAAGCTCGTTGTGTTTTGCCAGTCAAAACTTGTTAAAATTGTGTGAGGCTTCATGTAGTTGCCTTTGTTTCTCTTTTGGACTCAGTTATGCATTCTGCAATAAATAGGAAGCAATGCATCATAAAAATCTCTCTGTATTTAATCTCTCTAGTGTTGCTATGCTAACTTCAGCTTGCTGAAAGAAACAGAACCCCCTCCTCTTGGCAAACAAGTTTTATAAATGAGGGTATGTTTCTTAGTCTCATTATTTCCTTACTGGAGTGAAATAAAGGCATAAATTAGGGTATTGGGGGAACATTGAATTGATTTATGATTTATCTTGCGCTTTTGGGTCTCTTCTTTCTTTTGGCAGGTGGACAGAAATGGATTGAGTAGCAGAGCCAGTAAGAAAAATAGATTTATTGGGGGAAAAGGCTGGAGTTACGCTTTGGGTTTTCTTAGTTGTTTTTCACAGCAGAATTCTCAATCACAGAATGGTTGGGTTTGGAAGGAACCTCTGGAGATCAACTAGCCCAACCCTCCTGCTAATGCAGATTGCACAGGATTGCATCCAGGTGGGTTTGGAAGATCTCCAGGAAACGAGACTCCACAAACTCTCCCAGTAATTCAGCGTCTGTCCAAAGATGCTTTGTAGATTATTCAGCACAAAAGTGCCTTCTGCATTTTTTGAATTCATTCCTTCATCTAATGGTTGCTGGGAAGTGGCAAATACCAATCAGAGGCATCACTCCTTCTACTGGGTAGTCTGCAGAGTGTGACTGGCTTGGATCATCCCAAACCTGTGCAGGAAATCGCTGTGGGATCTCCTTGGCTCTGCTTGGGGCTCTTTCTGGCAGTCCTGACCCACCTCCACATTAAGTGGCCTAAATTTGTGTGCCAAGCCCCCCAGCCACGCAGTCACACCACATTTGAGCCCTGCTGTGCAGTAGGGAAGCAGGACGCCAGGAGACCTGCCAGGACTGAGCCAGCTCCTCTCCTCCTGGGACACCCCCCTTGGCATAAATCCCAGTCTGCCAAGCAGTCCCAGCTCCACGGGGACTCCCCAGCTGCTTGTCCAACCCCACCTGTAGCAGTTGGCTCTTCTGGGATGATGTCAGTGAGCTTCAGCCTCCTGCTCTGGGCTCTCTTGGATCTCATTGCTGATTAGAGCAGTGCTGAAGTTTAAAACAATACCCCTCATCAAGGCAAAAAATTATGGGTTTTGCTAAAAAATAGTTTTAGAAACCAGCTATTTAATATTAATTGCTCTAAATATGAACTCCAGGTTGCTGTAAGATGTGGGTGTGTCCAGAAGCAGGTGGAAGTTTATCCATGTGTGAGTTTGCACACACAGAGGGCAGATTGCTGCACACCTGCGAGGATGTAGGGGCTTGTGAGTGCCCTCTTCCCGGGGAGCTCGTGAGGACTTGGGTTTGCTCTGAGCACAGAAAGATTCATGGCTGCAGGTTCCTGGCAGCAGCCCCCTCTTTGTCAGAGTTAGAAGTTCTCCCAAATCATGGGATACAAATATGTTCTTGTTTTTATCTTCTATTATTCACAGGAGATTTGGCACAATACCAGACAAACAAGAAGAAGAAGCTGAGAGAAGAGTTTAACTCCTGTTAGTGACTTATAGACCTCTTGTTCTCTTCACTTTGTTTAGATTTGTTTTGAAATGTGAGAATTTACCTTGTAGTTACATGAAACAAAAGGATGAAATCAGCCCTGATGGTTCTCCTGAACTCCTGTCTTTCTGAAATCTGCTGTGTCTTTATTAAAAGGATGTAGAGAAGAATGAGATGGAAGGTTTAAATTTGATCCTTTTGCTGCGTGCATTGTTGTTTCCTGTGAAAATTACTCCTTCCATCTAATTTCACCAGAAAAAAAAAGAGAAAGCTTTCTTGCTCTACAGTACTTTGTTGAAACACTGACTTTTCCAAATGACTTAAAAATCATTTGAATGCTAGATGAAATTTTAAGGCTAATGTAGCCATTTTGCTACTTCAGTTGAATTTTGTGTCTTATGAACTATAGCTGCACTTGCTTTGATTGTCAGCTGTCCCTTGGTGGCTGCTTTGGTCGCCTGCAGTCTTGCACAGGCTTTGCATAATGCCAGAGGAACAAGCTGTTTCTAGAAAATATCACTCTGTTTCCCAAATCCCATTTGTTTTCCCCATATGCCTAAAGCCCCAAAGGCAAAGCAGCTAATGCCATTCTGGTGGGCAACAGGAAAGGCTCTGGCTATGAAGTCTGAATCCCTTATGCAATGCATGGAATTAGGAAAAAGGAGGTTTCTAAAAATAAAGCCACCTCTCTATGTCTTCAGATTGCTTGCATGCTTTCATGTCTGTTCCCCAAATACAGCACACCAAATTTCTCATCATCTGGGTCATTTGGCTGCTATTTTAAGCCTGTCAGGTTCAGGGATTTGCAGGTGTGAATGTGGTCACCCTGCAGCCCGTGTGAACTGGCTGGTCAGCAAAGTCCTGACCCTGCTACACAGGTGAGACACCCCAACTCCTGGGTGTTGGTCCTGGACCTGCAGTGCTGTGGTGCACTAATGCTGAGGGAAGAGATGCTTTGGGTAGGAGATTGCCTCTTTTAAGCAATGCATTATCTATCTCATGAACATGTTTTTTTCTAATTTCATCCCTTATCTAGGGTGTAAAGAAGCCTTGTGGGTTAATAAAGGCAGAGAAGCTGGGGAAAAAGGAGGAAAAAAGCTCATCAGTAGCATAACTGTGGTGCTCATTTGGAACTCCTTAGGTAGATGAGTTCCCTTTGCAAGTGATTTGCCCTGAAATTCATTATTAGGCCTGTGCATCTTGGCCATGTGAGAGCAGAGGACTGCATGTATCCATGTGTGATTAAAGAAAGAAAGAGTTTTTCTTTTGCAGAGGGCAGCAGTCTTTCAGCAGGATCATGACTTTGCCCCAGTTTACTCAGATCACCTCTATCACTGCCAAAAGCGAGATGTGCCATGCCACGTTTAATATCTTCTCTCTTTGGAAGTCCTTTTCCCCGTTGCATAGTCAAATAAAAACTGGCTGAATTTTGAACCCATCTCTTTTCTTTGGACAGTTCCATCTTGATCAATTCGTCACCAAGGGCTTTCATTGGGATGGGGCATTGTCCTAACCTGTTCCGAGATACAATTCCTGCAGCGACCGACAGCAAAGGCAGCACTGCCAACAGCCAGGGAGGGCTTTTGTGGTTCTCATTCACTGTTACACCATTATTTAAGGGCAACGAAATAGTTTTTGAAAGCCTGGGTACTGGGTTTAGAAAGGGAAAAATCGACTGCATGCACAGCAAAGCTGCTGAGAGCAAACCCAGACTGTATGTTTAGAGTTTTAAATGATTGATGGACACTTTCTGTCTTTATTTTCACGAGTGAACAAGCATCTGCTGTTGCAACTGCTGGTTAACAGGCTCTTTTCTCCATATGAAGTGGATCCAATTATATGCTCTAGGCCATCCCAAGAGAAGCACAGAAGTAGCTCAAAGCAGGACTATTTAATAAAGGAGAGGGATAGGATTATTGTGAGTGTAATCTTTGCTGTACTTAAATAGGCTGCACTGAAAGGGAATTTGCCTTTCTTTCTCTTCTGAAAAAAGCTGTTGTAAGGGCAGAGAAAAAGTAACCCAGTGATTTTAATTTTCCCCTGTCTTTGTTCTTCTAATTCTCTGTTGAATTTTATTTATTCTATATTAAAATATGTACAGGGTTTAGTTTTGTTTCATCCAAATCCCTATGAAAAAAATGCTGCTTTTCCCACTGACTTTGGTGACCTTTGGATCAAACTGCTAGTGCTGTTTCTATGACAGTTTTGACAACAAATTCAAAGATGTTGCAGACAAAACAAAGTTTTCTTGACATTTATAAAAAGTGACAAATTATCTTTAAAAATTTCTGGAGGAAAAGCTGCACGCTATAAAGGCATTTCTTGGTGTTCCAATTTATTTAATTACATTTTGGTGCTGTACTTTTGTCATCCTGGAGATCTGTGTTACCTGCTCAGACTCAGTTTGCAGTATTAGATAAAACTGTATTTTTCAGTGGTTGTTTCTCCCGTGATCCCTCTCTCCTCTGCTATTCTCAGCCACCCCACTCTCTTCCCTCCAGTGGACTTTTTCCAGCTCGAGGACAGAATGTCTGCCGCTGGCAACTGGGAAAATGCAGTGTAACAGTTGTTTACGACAGATTGTAATTTGGTGTCCTGTCATTTTCTAACTTTTCCATCAACAGCCCAACTAAATTTTTCTTCCCCAATCTTTCCCACCACCTGTGAAACCACGACACTTTGCCTTTCCTTTGTCACCCTTGCAACAAACACTTCTGAAATCAGACAGGTTCAGGGTATGCTCTGTAGGGCTGTTCTCTCTAACTGCCTTACCTGCATCCTGTTCGACTTAAAAACTCACAAAGGAAACATTTTCTTACTCTCTACTGGATCAGCCACAGTCTTTCTTAATTGACCTCAGCCTTTTGATCTTGTTTCTTGCCCTTGAGTGCTGCCCATGAAGAGTTTCCCCAGCGCCGGGCAGTGAGTGTTGCAGAGGATGAGCAGCGTGAGTGGTTTCTGTGGGCTGGAGGTTCAGCCCCGAGCTTTTTTGCAGCCAGGAATCAGAGACGGCTGCCTGCTAATTGGTGGGAAGGGAAAGTGCTGGAAATGCTTATGTTGATAAACACTCGCAGAAGTATTCCCTGGAAGTGTCAGAAACATTCTCTTTAATACAGCTTGTGGTGGGTTCTCACTTTTTCTTTCAAAACTTGGGATGTTTTATTTCTCTTTCTGACTTTGGCACACTGGTTGCTTTCTAACAGACTTCTCTGAATCTCCTCTGTTTGTAAACTCCTGGTCACTGTCCAGGGCTGATTCTCTTAGTCAGGCTGGATCATTGCTGGTACCTGAATAGGAAGCTACAACTTCACCTGGACAGGAGCATGAGTTGTACAATTTTTTCCTTGCCTGAAGATTCTGAAAAAGCATATTTGAATATATCCTATGGATGTTTACAGCTTGAGTATTTATGTAAATACATTTCCATGCAGAACTTGAGCATTTCTAGAGAAACTGAAATGTATATTAAGTCTTATTTTTGTTCAGCATGCTTCCTTTTCTATCTTAAATATTACAGAAAATAGAATTGGCTGATGACCCTGTTTAGTTTTTCCCCAATTTTCCCTTTTTTCTCTTCACTGAGGGGGCTTTTAGCTTTTCATTCATGAAAATGATTCACTCTTCATTTATTCCAGTATGTTCTTGCTGAGACTCTGCAGGTCACTTTATAGCCTACTGTGCAAGCAGTTAACTGAAATTCTTTGGACTCTTTTTCTAAACCAACTATTTCCTCCAAATTGATGGTGTAATCCGGTGTAGTTTAAAGCCATTTTTGATAGTGCCTGTTCATAGTCTATGGGTTTAACCTCACAAGCTCAATGGCATTGCAGTGTCCTTCATAGTAGTGGCCCATCTTTTGGCTTCCTCTTCTGTGCTCTCTCTCCCTCTGTGAGATGGGGTGGCTCAGGTTTTGCTAAAGGAGCAAACCCTGATGTTCATCATAGTTTTCTGTGTGAAAGTAATGGAGACTGTGGGTCCTAGTTCTTCAGAGCATTCTTCTTTGTGGTTATACTTAGAACCTCCTCCTGGTCCCGCTAGGGAGCGATTAAATATCACCGTGGGAACGGGGTACACTGATCAACAGGGGGAGAAGCGCCAGGGTGCCTTTCTGGAACATTATCAAAAGGCCTTTAAAGGACTTAAAATGCATTGTCTCAGTGTGGCTTTTTTTTTATCCTCCAGTCTAGTATGAAGCACTTCACCTCCTCCTTTCTTCGCCGTGGGTGACAAATGGAAAATTTTAAAGGCTGCTGAATACTGTGCATTTTCACAGTAGGTCAGGTGTTTAGCACAGGTGTTTCTGAACTATTGCATTGGTAAAGTGCTCTGTGCTTGATGACTTCACAATTTCCACTTCTGTCCATGTGAAGTAGGAGCCTTCCACATATAGGACAGGCTGCAATTTAAGTTTGTGAAAATGATGGTTAGTTCAAGAGTAGAAGGGTGGCTTTGGATCTTACTCACAAAGCAGAGTCAGCTGGTGAAGCTGCCAGAGATGTGGCAGACTTGACAAAACTGTGGATCTGAAAAGGTACCCTGGTGAATTTAGCCCTTTTAGGTTCTGGAAATCAGTTACACCAAATTTCTGATTTTTCTTAGTTCTGATTACTATTTCTAAACATTTTTCAAATTATTTCAGTCAGGGATGGATTAACAAACTATTCTTTTTTTCTATTCACTATTTACTAAACATGATGTACTTGTATTATTTTCCTTTATATTCAGATTATCAACATTTTTAAAGAAGAAAAAAAATCTGTGTTGTATAATAAGTAGAGCAGTTCCAATGATTACTTGTGCTAAAACTCATGAAACTTGCAAGTTGAATGAACATTTTTGCATGGAATTCTCATAAGACTGGGATATAATTCAGTACAGCACAGAAAAAAAAAGAATAATTCAGCTTCAGAAACAGCAGCAAGCAGAATTCAATGCTTTAATTTATGAATGTATTTGCACATTAATTTTGTATTTGTGTAGACAAGGATGCATGCTTTGTTTTTCTTCCATGTCTACTTTTCTGTTGGCAATATTCTATTGTTATTTTCATTACTATTATTATTATTTTTTATTATTTTTTGTCTGTATTACCCTAGAACTGCAGAGCCAAATAATAAACAAGGCTTTCTTGTGCAAAGTGCTTTGTTAACATAAAAAAAAAAGAAATATTATCTATTCTTAACATGTTATTGGATGCAAAGAAAGGAGCATAGAGAAAGGCTGGGAAAACATAGGACTAAAATGAATAAATCTTGCATAATGGTGGGTATGTCAGATTGCACAGTGCTGTACATTTGTGCTTAGAGTCTAAAAGAAAATATGCATAAATAAAACCTCATTTTTGCATTGTCAGTGATGTGATAGGGCAGAATTTTGGATGTTTCACCAGCAGCTGTAGCTGCAAAGGAATTCAGGTGTGGTGGGCTAGTCCCACATGGATCCCTGACCACAAAGGAAAATGTCACACTCTGCTCCAGCATGGAAGGATCTAATGGGACCTCAGGGATGTGGGGTGCTCCAAGGGGCCCAGTGCATCCCCAGTCAGGAGGTTCAGCGACAAGGGCAGAAGCAGAAGACAAACATGTACAGGACTCTTGGCTGGCAGGAAGGTAACAGTCTCTTAGATGTTTTTTCTCCCGAATTGCCCTAAATTTTCCTCCTGGCAGAGCACAGGACCCGACATATCAGTGGTGTCATTTATCATATCTGCAGCAATCTGTTCAAGTAGGTGATGGTACAATTTGCAGTGCAGATCCTACAAATATTTGTACCATAGTCAAGAATTTCAAATCTCTTTGCTTGCTTTTGATAGAGAATCTAATGCAGAAGCTGCTGCTTTGGGGCTTTTAGATTTTTATTCTTCATGCACAAGAATGAATTTCAAAATGGTCCTTTTTCTCCATATTCCATAGTACCTGCCATCACCTGTAGCCCTCTTTGGATAATTTTAGATTTTTCTCTGCTTTTAACATCCAGCCTAGCATTTGAGCCAAGACCTACTTTCTCTTTGTGGGATTGTCATGCCCCTGACCTTGTGCCCAGCTCTTTTGTGGAAAACAAGCAATAATGAAAGTCACATTCAGAGTCATATCCTGATGGAGGGATCCTCTGTTGAATGTTATCTCATATTTCAGCAGCTTTGCTGGCTCCAGTGCCCGGAAACATTTACATTCCCCTCTGGATGGGATGAATCCTATTTTTTTTTTAAGTATTCTTCTGCCTTGTCCTTAAATATGTGCTTAACCAGATCATTCAGAGCCACTTTCTGAGAATGAGCTTGGCAGACAAAGTGATGCTCCCATGAGTGGGTACAGCCTGTTAATTCCATTCTGAGGAGATATCTTTACTTTCTCAAGCACAGCAAGATATCAAACATGTGGAACATTTTGAGGAATGCTGTATGACTTACAGCATCTTTTCATAAAAATAATAATAAAAAAAACCCAACCTAATTGTAATGTTTTAACACTAATTCAAAATCCATTTCATTTCATTTCATCCTTCCTACCTATTGATGAAAATGTTTCATCTCTCTTTTACCTGACAGTGCTCTGTCAGTGCAGTTAAGGTGAAAGAATGCATTGTGGAAAGAAACACATTATAAAATAAGTGAAAGCAAGAAATCATAAATTTTTGTAGTCATGCAACTTCAGAGAAAAACAGAACCACTGTGCTGTAGGTACAGATGTCAAGGTTACTTGCTGAGTAAGGCAAGAGAATAGGTCTGATTTTCACCCTGAGGCTGTTAAGAGATAATATTTATATTGATATTCTAATGTTTATATTGTACAGATGCATTCCAATGGGAAGTTGAAGAAATATCTAATGTGCTTATGGCTGATCTCCAGGGTATCTTAAAACAGTTCTGACCATGGAATTACTTTGTTTTTGTGGGAATATCCAATCTTACAGCAAGGCCCCCTGAGGGCTGACATGCCTTTATTGATGATGCAGGGCTTTCCTAGGAATTGCAAAACCAGAGCTTTGGCAGGAATGTGCTTCTGCCAGCCCTGCTGAGCCCGATGGAAAGGGATCACGTTTAGGTGGCACCGTAGCACTGGAGAGGGAGGATTCATGACTTTATTTTTTCATGCAGCAGTTTATAGTTTAAATATGGTCTGAGGAATCTTAAAACACACCTAAACTACTCATAAAATCACTCAAGGTCTTGCACATTGGCAGTGTGATGTAGAAAGCTTAAAGGAGGTTAAGACATGCTCTAACATGGAAGTTCACCACTTATTTGGACAAAATGTTTCCTATAGCCATTTCTTTAGAAATATGAAGGGGGTGTACATAAGTTAAACCTTACAAAGATATGTTTACCTTAATCAAGGCCTGATACCCCAGAGAAAAATTCCTGTGAAAATGAAGTTTTCAAAACATTACCTTCATGTGCATGAACTGCCTTTGGTTTTTCCATTCTTATGAAATTTTCTACTAAATTTTGTAAAATATTTACTCATGAAGTCACTTTTAATGAAACAAAATCAATTGCTGTTGAGAAAATCAAGTTAATACACAATAGTTCAATACTGTGTATTGATCCAATATTGATCTGTTTAAATTACCATGCTCGGTTCTCCTTGGAAAGGGGAATTTGGGATGAGAGATGCAGTGCCTCTGGCTGACTTGTCTATATACCTTCCCTGGAGGGTTGTTGCAGATCAAGGACCTGGTCAGAAGATCCTGATCTGTGGGCTGGGTTTCTTTTCAGTGGAAATCAGAGCAGGATGGCTGTTGCATGCAAAAATCTCTCTCAGTAATGGAGCCATGGTGTTCAAGGGCACAGACCTATATTTAATATCTTGGAAGTGTTTCTGGGTCCATTGATTTAAGCATAGCCACGTTCCCCTTTCATCTTGAACTGAAATTTGTGAAAATGTTACAGCTCATGACTCACTCGGACCACAATGAATCTTGGGGATTTTAACTGTCTCATGATGTCCTTGATAAAGTTTGATTACTCACTGGTTTTGCCTGGACTTCATCCAAAAGGTCCAAGTGAAACCAGTGAGCTTGATAATTATACCCCAAAGTGTCAGAGTTGTCATCCTTTACATTTCTATTGCTTCCCAGCAAAATTAAAATGAGGGATGTCAGAGTTCTGACCGTATCTTCTCTTGTAATTCTTTCTCAAGAGTACTTTGGTGCAATCGTTCAAGTACAAAGTATCATGTGCTTAAAACTCTCAGTTCTTCTCTAAATCTTAGACAAATTTCACCTTAAAAACTTGGCTAATTTTAGTATTAGTCCCTCATACTGCTCTAATAGCAGTTTTTGAGTTTGCCACCTCTGATGTGTTAGGTAGGATCACTCAAACTTTTTCAGGAACAAGTGTTTGAAGAGAGAAGAAAATGTATACCTGGACTCTTGGAAAGTACCTTAGTTAGGGTGGTACAATTTTGGTTTCATTTTGAAGTCCTGGTGGTGCTCTGTCATAGGATAAAATGCTCGGGAACCAAAGTCCCCTGCATTTATGTTGCAGCCAAATCTTGCACTGTGTCTTTGAAGTCTGAGAAACATTTTTATGGAAGAGCATTCCCAGCCAGAGGTATAGTCGGCTCCATTAGGGACTTAAGAAACCCTAAAAAATCCTTGTTTATTCTTCTCTCAATGAGAATTAGAGCAAATATTTAGCTTTTTAGTCTAACAATGAAAAGCAGTGCAGAAGCTGCTGTCAGCTAATGTTTTCAGCTGTCTGGGAGCCCCACTTGCAGCTGGTAACATGTAACTTCAGACACTTGTTGCTCTGCAACTCAGGCATTGGGCAGCAATAAATGGTCTCAGTTACCTGGATTATGACAGCTTAGACTGGTACCTATCTGCTGTTTATGTGTTTAGATTCATATGTAATGCCTACAATTAAATACCCAGGGTTGATTATTCAGCTGTTGCACCATAACTGTAAAAATATTAGTCAATAACTGTAATAATATTAGTCAAAAACTGTAATAATATTAGTCAATTTGTTCTCTGGTTTCACCAGGGGGGGTATGGCCTTTCTGTCCTATCTAATACTGTTCTTTAAAAAGCAGTGATACAGAGCAACCCACCCAATGACAGTATTTGTGAGCCTGTCCAGAAATTGAGGGTTTTTTAATCAAAGTATTACTTCATCAGGAATTTGATCAGCCTCTCAGTTTGATTTCAGAAGTCAGTGGAATATTTCTTTGAATTTAGTGGGTTTTGGATCATGTCCTGTAAGGCACCATGCAAAAAAAGGAGAGAAGTTACTTATTATTTTTTAATAGTGCTTCTGAATTTTGTTCTCCCTTCTAGATCCTCTTTTAAGGCTTCGTCTGTTCTAACTAAAGCAGTCAGCTCCTGACATTTGGATAATGACTCAGCTGAAGCACACACATGCAGCAGGGTGAGTTTACCCTCTGACTTCCAACTTCCCTTTCTGATGTGATGTGTGATATTTGGGTTCCCTCACAGAACAGCTTCTGCAGCTGAGAGCTTCCCTTATCAGTGCCCTGTGAGATGCAGGGGTGATCCCAGATCACTCTATCCTGCTGGACACTGGGCTCTCTTGGTAATTATAGAGATAGAAGAGCTTTTTACAGACTTGCTTTCATCTCCTTTATCTTTATCTTGTCTCCTGTATTTTATCCATTGGCTTAGTGTGGGAACATCCTTTAGCTTTCATCTACCCAGGACTGGCTTTAAAAGGAACAAAGTATTTTGATACACAATGATCTTTTCCCCCCTGCTCTGTTCTCTCCAAAGGTGGCCAGATCACACGCTTTATTTATTTTTTTCACATGTTCCCAGTTCAGTCATTATCGTCCACCATGGTAATGCCCTGACTGCCTTGACAAGACTTCATTGTGTTACAGCAGCTGTCCCTGCTGCTGCTCAGAGTAGAGGTGGTGATAGCAGCACAGAGATTGTACGGGGAGCTTCTTCACCACTCAAGGGCTTTAAGCTGAGAAGGTCTTTAATGAAAGAAACAGAGGTGGTCTGTGACATGATGAGTGAAAAGCGAGTTGGATGAGTGCTCAAACTTCTCCTGTGTACAACACCTGACACACAGCCTGAGCTAGTGGGTGGCAGAGGGGTTGGAACTAAATGGTCTGTGAGGTCCCTTCCAACCCTCGCCTTTCTCTGATTCTCTGTTATGGCTTGTTCATGGTGCTCTGAATGGAAAGCATCCCTTGGTCCCTGTCTGATCAGTCCGTCATTACCCCTAATGCCTCACCATAACACCTGCAGTGCCAGTTTGCTGAGCTCTTTCAAGTATTAATTCCTGCCTGCAGTTGCTTAGACATGAAATGATCTCTTAGTGTAAAAGCTTGCCAAGTTCTACTTACAAATAATTTTTAAAGTTAAAGCAAAAAGATTAAAACATTTTTTTTTTGCTGAAAGAATCATGAAATGATAATCAAACATACAATTTGTTCTGATGTTCCAAAATTATATGGATATCAGGTATTTTTCCTAGCGCTTTTGTATTCCATTTTGCTATTTTGTGTGTGTAGGTGGTATATTGGCTATATTTGAATCTGACCCACTGAATTACTTCACTGTTTGCAGTGACCATCCACTGAAACTTAGATATTCATGGTTCAAATTATGATGTTGCTAATTCAATTAGATTTTCTTGCTAATCTACCCACAGAAGCATTAAATATTAAAAGGAATGTACGAGCTGTCAAATATCATCTCACTGTTTTGCATATTTATTTTGTCTGAGTTTTAAGTAAATTAATTTATTCAGTGGTAACTTTGAAACTAAATAATCTCTGATGTTTTGATGAGTGGCACTGCTGGTCTCTCAAAATAATGACCTTTAAATAGAAATCATCAATTTTTTTTGCCTACACTGTGACAAAACATTGATAAAGACCCCTCACACTATGTTTTTCCATGTCATATGCAGATAAGGTTCTATTTTCTTTTATCTTCTGTAGTAATATAAATTTAAGAAGATGTTAAATAGCCAAATCATGCTGCACTCTTTCATAATTAAGTAAAATCATGTCATTGAGAAAAATGGGTTGAGATTACAAAACAGTCTTGGGATATAGATGCTTGATTTAGACACATACCTTGTGTTAAAATTAATGAGGATAACAGCGATTCCTCTACATCATTTTGGATATCTCAGCAAAAAGCTGCAACTTGAGACTTTTTAGATGTAAATTATTATTGATGTACATTATCCTTCACAGTGAAATTAATGGCCAGACAAATGTGGTAACCAAGTGTATTTCATGTGAACTCACATTTTGCTTTATGCTACAAGCAAACAATACAATGTAGAGAGAGAAACAGGCTAAAAATAACTCACAGCCATGGGACCATTAATCTTGTTTCCTACCTCTTCAATAACAAAACCTGAGCTTATTTTGACAAGAGGAAATGAAGGCTCTCTAGATTAAATGTTCCACCATGTGTAGTCTCAGGGCTATTATTCATAGGCTATTAAACACATATATGCATTATATTTAAAGGCAGCATTTGTTAATTTTTAATGGCTTGCTTGTAACTGTGGATATTGATACAACAAACCTTTATTCCATGGAAGAAACAGATTCCAAGGTTCGTGCTTTTTTTAGCAAGGGTTTAATCTCTAAATTTCAGATTAAATACATGTTTTGTCTGTTGCTGTTGCCACTTGTCTTGTGACTATGCTAAAGCACTTAGAAAGAGGGTCAGAGAATAAACTGGGAGTCCCAGTCTATATTCTAAGGAGCTGTTGAGTTTAGGCATAAAAATATTACTGTTTTGTGCCTATTGGTATAATCAAGTTCCCTTTGAAGCCTGTGTTTGCATTTGTGATGTGAGTTTTTGCTCCTGATGGAGAAAAGCATCATTCCAGTATGTCCTTTCCAGCCCAAAGTGCCATATCTTGCTTTCAAAAACGCAGAGAAGTGACTAGTAGGCATTAAAGGTGACACTGTCCTTCCATTTTTTGAGGTCAAACTGGGGACAGTGGTTCCCATCTATTTCAGGTGTGCATATAGCAAGTCTGAGTTTTGTAGCATTAGGCAAAGCTCATACTGCAGTGGTTTTTGGTTTGTTGGAGTTTTTTTCCCACCACAGATAGTGACTAAGTAAACTATTTGACAAAAAGATCCAAAAAGCATCCTAAGGCTGAATTGGCCAGCCCAGGTATGAAGATCTTGATGTGTCAGTCTCCACACTGGGCTGTGACTGAAGTGGTCACTCATTGTGTGCTTCAGGCTGAGGCTGGGCCTCAGATTCCCTGGAGTGCTTTGTGGCAGGAACGCAGATGTTTGCCCTTAGATTGCAAAGGACATCCCAAAATTTTAGCACAGGTATTATGTTTCTTCATGTCTTTCCAGTTAGACAGGAAAAGCTCTGCCAGTTAATGTAGTAGAAATATATTAATTTTAGTCCAGTTATAACAGCGACACTCAGGCATGAAGCAGACATGAAATAAGCCTTTAATTTTGATAGGTGGGGTTCTTGTTCTTGTTCTCCTCAGTGACAGCTGAATGAGAACTAGTATTGCAGTATTCTTTAAATGTCTTGCTATTAACTATGTGCAAATGTAATATTTAGGGAGCAAGAAGCATGATAGAGCTGACTTTTCACATACCACTTTATAGAGGACTATTTCTATTTATCTCACAGGCTGTAAATCATAAAAAAAAACCAACCAAAGAAGATATAAAGTATCACTGAGATCGAAGTGAAAGAACACGGGAAATATATGTATTCCATTTGTTGAAGTAAAGACATCTGAACATCTACCCATCAGCTTCCTTGCAATGCACAGTGTGATTTGCTTTAGGCATTTTAGCGGTTTTAAAAAACATTTCTAGGAAACATTTCCACAGAAATGTGCTTCTGTAGGCTTCCCTGTGAGCCCTGTGTGGAGAAGTTAAGGATCATACAGTGGGCTACCTGCTGGAGTCTAGGAAAAAGCAATCTGTAGCAACTATCAAAATGCTGTTATGATTATTTTGTGTATCTGGATGGACAAAATATTTAATATGTCATCTCAAAGAATCAACACAATACCATCACAGATTGCTTTCTCTCTAGAAAGTCACACACAGGAGCTGGACAGTGCATATTCCCCTGGGGGCTCAGATTTGTGACTTTACACAATTAAATTGCCACTGTAGGAAAAGGCAGAAGAGGCCATTTGGAGTTTCTATTTGAAATAAGTGTTCTTTTTTCAATTTTTTTTCCTATGCTCGGGCAAAAAGTAACAAAATAGTAATTACAATGGGACATTCAAATTCACTCACAAAAGCACTTTCGCCCCACCTTGCTCCACTGCTCATTTTTCAGTTTAATTTTCTTTTACTTAATCTGAAAAGGAGCACACAGTCCTCTGGATGCATTTTTTTTCACATGGATATTGATTCTGGCTTAAGTTATATAGATAATTGTTTATCCATTCAGTATTAAGCACGTAAGAAAATATTTGACTAAAGAAAAAAAGTCAAAGGCATGTAAAATACCCCTTGGAATTTGTGGAGGTGTGAATTAAGTCAGGAAAGAGACGCATTCTGAAAAATGGCATTCCTTTTATTGGCAAGTGATAATTATACTCTTAGGTGTTATTAATTTATCTGTACTACTGCTCAGGGATAGCAAAGCATCCCTGGGTTATCAACACTGTCTCCAGCAAAAATCCAAACCACAGACCCAAACCAGACCCAAGGCCAACTCTATTACAGCCAAAGCGAGAACAGAGACAAAAAGTTTAAAACGCATATATAATTTGGAATATGAAATGCTTTGGTGACAGCATAAAACTGAATTTCTGAACAGACTTCAAGCTACTCCACATAATATAATTTCATGTGGTTGTCATTTCTGCTTTTATTGCTCAGTCAGTGGTGAGGCATTGTGTGACTAGACAAGTTTTATCTTACTGGAAGATTTCTTAAGAAGGCTGTTTTACACATTTCTCTGAAATGTCAATTATTTTCCAGTTGAATCAAGTTTCCAATGAGCTTTTTAAGGAAGCTTCCACCAGTCTCTCATCCCCTCAAAACTTCAAAGTTAGCTTCACATCTTACCCTGAATACTCATTCAATACTTCTTTATGTTTTCTATGATGTTTATGGAAAAGTGAATTTGGAAACGCAAAGCCTGTAGTTAGAAGGACGTGAGGGCTGAGGTAAAAAGCACCATCAAAGGAGGCACCTGGTGGGACAGAACCTCACCATATGCACTCTGATTCTCTAGCAGCCACATTTAAAAAAGGATTTTAAGTAGGTATTCTGGTGTGCCTAAACCCTAGAAAAAAAATTTGTATAGTATTTGCTTTTATGTGTTCCTTTTATTGCTTTCCTCAGTTTGTGCCACAACATTAGTGTTTTCTTAATGCTGTTTTACAGTGTGAGTTAGACTTTCCTTTCTTTTCCTTATAGTACATGGCTTGACAGAAGCCTGTAAGTTGCAATTGCAGCAAACTCCTGAGTAAACTACATTTGCAGTCTCTGGCTAATTTGGAATTGTCAGGAGAAATATATCTGTATTTCAAATTTTTCCTGGCTATTAACAGCCTTTTTGCAACAGTTTTGGGTTCTTCCAGTGATGAAAAATCCTATTATTTTCCAATTTATTTATTTCCAGATCCACAGGAGGGATCCAGCAAAGGCTGGTAAAGATGCTGAACTGCAGAAAGAAGATGGTGATAAAGGGCTGCTTTTCTTTAGACTGTGTCCCACATGATCCTTTTAGGGGCACCCCCATGGGACTTGAAAAACTTGAAGGAGGAATCAAGGTATAAGGAGTAATAATCATCAAGAATTTAATTTCTTTTGGATCCATTCTGGTTTGTTAGGGGTTTTGGAATCCATTAGACTGGAAGTCACAATAAATATTCCTGTTTCTGCTCTCATAAATTGTATTTCCCCATAACCTACTGAAATAAGCAGATACCACTGAGGATAATCACGCATAGTATCTTCTCCTCATATTTTAATATAAACTAGCTTATCAGCTGGTAAGAAAAAAAGTGCATGTCGTATAATCAAGAAAAATGAGATAATATTAGCATATTAAATCACCTCTACCCATAAAAATTATTCTGAGCATTCAGCACTTAAAGGTGAGGATGTCCTTTGTGAAGAGAAACAAACTTCTGTGTATGTAAAAGAGAATCAGTGCAACAAGTAATTTTCTATAGTCCTTTTGTAATTACCTTTGATATTGAGAAAGAATTCTCTGTTTCAGAATCTAACTTTTATCTACCACTCTGTCCTTGGATTAAAAGACTCTTTATGACATCCCATTTGTTGCCATGGAAATGAGTGTAATGACAGATTCAACATTGTGGAATCTCTGGAAGAAACAGTATGGGAGAAAGAGTTGGGAGGAAAAAAAAAGGCAAATATTGACTTTGAATAGGTTTCTTATGGAATTAACAATTGTGAGCAAAATGGATATTGGCCGAAAAAAGAATGGCTTAGAATCTAATGTGTGCACAAGGTTTTGAGCCTGTAAGGTTTTGTTTTGCGTTTTTGTTTTGCATTTTTGTGATGAGCAACTGTTCATGCCATGGAGTCCACTGAGGTCAGTCTATCATACTTATGCAAAAACTTCTTCAGAAACAATGTTAACTTGCTGCTGTGGAGGTTTTTGGTGCCTGGAAGTCTAAGAAACCTTTAATTTTCCTTCTCAGCTGAGGGAAAGTTTGGATCTGCATATTTTTCCCCATTCCTCCAGGAGAATACATGATGCAGCCGTAATTGCTTCCTCAGGATGCTTTAGGCCCATATCACTCACCACCAGGAGAGGAGATAGGTTTTCCTGTAGCTGTAAAAACTGTCACTTTTCCAATCAATTACAGGTATTTCCCTGCAGTAGTAAACATGTAGTGGATAACTAATAAGAAAGGGATAGGTCAGTGTGTTTTCTCTGACTGTGCTCTCTAGGAATGCTAATAACTGGAGATGGTCATGGCTCACTTTTCAGGAATGAATTGGGATTGTCTTTCTGATGTCCATTACACAACCCCAGGGAACAGTATGATGATCAAGACCTGTGATCTACCAGGAATGGAAGTGTTCTCCTAGCTACCTTGCTAACATAAGCATATTTTAGCCAAAGCAAAACATATTTAGCATATTTAGTTTCTGCTGCAAAAGTTTAGCTCCATTCAGCACCATCTGATGGAAGTGCCACAGACAGCAGTCTCATGAAGGCAAGGGTCCAGCCTCTATCATTGCTTTCCCTATTTAACCAAAGCAGCCTTCAAGAGCTTATTGCTGCATGCTCAGCTACCAGTGATAGAACTTTCCACAGATATTACTTTAACTTACCCTATGAACCTCGAGGATAAAGGTTTGACCTCTCCATAATCAGTTTCAGTGCTCAGCTCTTGTTAGTCACAGCCTCCACACTGCACTTTTTAACATATTCATTTTCTCTTTGTAGTTCCTTTTCTCTTTTTTTGTTTTTGCATTTAAAAAATGTTGCACAAACCGTACTCAACTGTTCTGTCACTAGACTAACCAGTAACATCTCTTTATCCACTCGGTTTCCTCTCATAGATAATGTTTTCAAATCATAGAATGATTTTTATTGGGATTCCCTGAAATGTGTGGAGATGCACGTGGTAGAGCCCACATCACCCGAAGCATCAGAAGACTGGTGGATGGGCCACCAAGACACTGAGATTTGAAAGTCATCTATAATTACTGTGAGTTCCCATGATTCTGTTTTCCCCGTTTAGCATTTCACAGGTTCGTTGTTTCTCATGTTCCGCACCCCATTTTATGCTAAGACTCATGTTTATGCATATTACCTCATTAAATATTCATCAATTC
>VZRO01001954.1:0-12004 GCA_013397915.1 Daphoenositta chrysoptera
TTTCTTTCCCCTGAGTTTGGAAATGCCTTGTTAAGTACCCTAATACCGAACAAAATTCCATCATTGTTATCCTTGATGCAAGATGAGTGCAGGAGGAAATACTGGAAAAGAAGGGGAATGTTTATTTCTTATTTTCTTAATGTTTCTGTCTTTCCTTTTAATCCTAGTAGTAATAAACTATCTTTATACTGTTTAAAGCTTTTGAGCCTGCTTTGTATGTTTCTCCTGATTCATATCTCACAAAAAACAAGTAAGTGCACTAAACCACAACACTGGTTGGTGTTCCTGCCTGGTTATTAAATCTAACCCGTTACACTGCACCTTCCATGAAAATTAAGTTTACACAGAAAACACTGCACCCTATGACAAAAGTTGCAAATAAACAACTTTACATTTTGATTTTAGGAGCAGACTTCAAATGCATCCTCCAACCACAGAGAGTACTGAGATTCTAACCCACACCACATCCCTCACAAAATTCCCAGCAGCCATGACAAAATGACTGCAGAAATAATCCAGCATCCTGGCCCTCCTGTTGTGTCAGGAATGAGGTACTGGGGATACAGCCAAAGGGACAAAAGTTGTTTTAGTTGAGCATATTTTGAAAGCAGAGGAAGGAAGAAGTTAAGTCTCTCTACTATAGTAGTTCAAAGCTTGTGAAAAATGTTTCCAATAACTGGACAAAGGATGGGAGCACAGACAGATACTACCAGAGGCAAGAGAAACAGAAAAATAAACCAACCAACAGCTTTAATTAGATTTTGTGCATAACAAGATTAATCTTTGTGGTAAAGTTGCAACAAAGGAACCTCTAAAAATCGTTTTCTGATAAGGACAATGACAACAATGCCTCAGCCTAGGGGAAGGTGACCACATCAACCAGGGTTCATCAGTGGAATGCTATTTTCAAAGAGTCTTCAGCATCTCTCCTTTCTCTTCTGGATATTTAGATGTGTCTGTTAGGGGCTAGGGAGGACATTTCCTAGTGCACCAGCCCTCAGAGGTTCTTGCCCTGGCTCAGGAAGATACACACCTAAGGAGTTGCTACACTGAGTCTGCAGATTCAGTTATTTGGCCTCTATTTGGCCTGTTAATTGGGAAACTATTCACCCACAGGAGCATTGCTGTACCTTGATGGGATTTAATTAGCATCCAAAGCAGACCCCTCAAATAAAGCTCTCACTAATTTCTGCTGCACCTCAGCTTCCACCCCATCAAGGCAGGACTTCAGCTGGATGTTCCCACCTTGGCAGTGTAAAAGTGAAGGATGGGAAATCTCCTCTCGGGCACAAAGAGCACACAGAAACTGAGGGCAAGAACGAATGGAAAGGGGCAAGAAAGGAAACAAGATGCAGAGTCTGTTTCTTTCTATATCCTGAACGCACCTCCCAGGAGACACTGCAGCTCAGGTGGCAGAAGCTGAGAGCGAGGGAGGCTGGCTCAGCGCAAGCAGGGGCTCTGTGAGGGCCTCAGCCGATGTAGATCCTGTGGAAGTCGTTGGCCCCGAAGGCTGCGTTGCACTTGGGGCACTTGCGCTGCCGGGTGTCGTAGCGCGTCTTCATGCACTTGAAGCAGAAGACGTGGAAGCACTTGGTGAGCACCGCGTCCTTCTTGCGCATGTTGCAGCACGGGCACGTCAGGCGGGCCTGTAACACACACTCGCACAGAGCTGTGAGGAGCCCTGCAGCACACCTGCCGTGCTCAGAGAGGCTCTGGCAAAACTGTCCCCTGGACCCCCTACAGTCACCCTAAACATTTTACTCAAAAACACTGAACCTAGCACAGATGAAGGAAGGGTATCAGGGAACAGCATCATCCCAACAACCAGAAAAATGTGCTCCCTAGAAGTCTGCACCAGCAGAGCTACTCTGAGTCTGAATGTATAGAGAAGGGATGGTCATCTGCACAAGCACGCAGAGACAGACAGTGGCTTGACTGCTGGCAGAATCAGCTGTGACACAGTTGTTGCCAGAGCTGGGCAGAAATTGACTCCCAGTTTCCAGCAGCTGAACAGCTGTCAGATATACCAGGCCAAAAATTCTACATATGGACAGCTCAACACAAGAACACCCTGCTTTAGGCACTGCTCCAGCAGGAAAGGGAGGCACAACTCTTACTTGAGCTAAGCCTTCAGCTGCTTGATCACTTCAGCCTCCTTCTTTCTTCCACCTTCATGTTTCCCTTTCTCCTTCTCTTTGGACTCTCTCCTTCTCAGATTCCTTCTGCTTCTGCTTTTTCTGCTCTCATTTTTCCTTCTCTTTTTCCCTGTGCTCTTGTACTGGGTCTGACTGAGGTAAAGCTCACAGCCCTTACAGTGCTGTGCTTTGCAGTGGTAGCTGGATGGGCGTTGATAACAGACTAGCGTTTTGGCTACTGCTGAGCAGTGCTGTCCCTCTGACATTCCTTCCCCCATCAGAGGGGATGGGAGTGGGCAAGATCCTGGGAGGGGACACAATCAGGCCAGCTGACCCAAATTAGCCAAAGGGATATTCCATAGTAGATGACATCAGCTCAGATATTTAAAGCTAAGGGAGAGAGGAGGAAAGGGGAGGCATTCGTGATTCTCCAGTGTTTGCCTCCCAGAGAAACCAATAATTGTGCAGAAGCCCTGCTTCCCAGGAAGTGTCCAAACATTGCTCACTGATGGTAAGTAGATTTGTCGCTGTTGTCCCAGGGATGTCAGACAAATGACATAGACTTGATCCAGGAAGAAATGCAATTATTTAATTATTTTACAGACTGGTTTTTATCTCTTAGTTCCCTTGAGTGGCGTAGGGCCATTGGTACCTGACCATCCACCTCTCGGACATGATTGGTGAAACCCTACAACACCCATTTCAAAACATTTTCCCAAATAGCCATAACAAACTTGGAAAACAAGCTGCAGGTGTTAAGAGAGAGAACGCATTTACAAAACTGTCTCACTGCTTCTCATGGCTTGTGTGAGAAAGACAAGGTTCTCACAGAATACTGCAGAATGCTGGGAGATCTCTCTGCTGAGAGCTTTCCAGCATCCACAGAGATTGACTTTTCCCTTTGCTTATGCACGCACACACTCTTGCTTATTTCTTTCTTACACTGTAATCAAACTGCCTTATCTCACCCGCTGGTTGTTCTCCATCTTATTCTCTCCCCAGTCCCATTGGGAAAGGGAGTGATAGGGTGGCTTAGTGGGCACCTGGCACCCAACCAAGGTCAACCTGCTACAGCTCTGTCTTTCTCCTTTTCCTTCTCTTGTTCCCTCTCCCTTTCCCATCTCTCCCGCTCCTGTTCCTCTTCATCTCACCTGGCCTTCATTTCATTAACATCTTTGGAAGCAGCCTTGGGAACAGACACTTGGGCAGAAGGATCATCAGGTTCCTGCTTGATCTCTGGAGGCTCCTCCTTTATGTCTTCAGTGCTGGACTGGGAGTGTAGGAGAGCACTGCCACTGCGAGAATGGATCTGGTGTGGAACAGCAAGAAAGATGACGAAGAAAACAAACCATTAAGTTCTTAGCCAGAAATCTTCCTTACCCTCTTCTCCCTTGTCTTCCCAGATCCACACTTCCATGTCCCCTTTGTAACTGCTCTTACTTTTCATGGAGCACTACACAGCTACAAAGGAAGAGCATTCATTTGGTCAAAAGAAGCAGCAGAGTGCAGAAAATTTCACTGCATCCTGCACACAACATCAGAAAGGTCAATATTGCTGGCGAGGATGAGAGCATTCCCCCTTCTCCTAAGCACTTTCCCCTCCTTTCTGGCATTTCCTGCTGTGATACCTTGCTCAGGTCAGCCTGGGCCTCTCTCAGTTTGCACTTGTATCTCAACACCTCTCCCTTCAGCTGGTGGTTGTGATTCTGGAGGCTGCTGATGAGGTGATGCATCTCCCGATTAATCAGGCCTGCAAAAACAGAAACACCACTGTTACAAACCACACTTCTGCCAACCTTCTTGAGGACTTTCATGGAGATGGAGAACAAGCTAAGTGACAATGACAAAGAACACAACAAGACTATTACCATTCTGCCACACAACACAGAAACACATTTGGAGAAGAACGTCATGCCAGTTCTACATAAAACCATGGCCTCCCAATAAAAGAGGTGGAGAGCTTTGTTTTTTGAGACTGAGAGACCTGCCAGAATGAGTATTTAGCAGTAACAAAGAAGCAGCCCAGCTGTTCTAATGCACTGTATCCCCTAATGTGCATTGCTGGGTAGGTGGTGTTTGTTTTTAGGTACAGCAGAACACCATAACTGCTTGCTCCTTGGCAGCCATGGACTTGGTGTAAATCATAATCATCTCATCAATAAAGATGGACACATAAAAAGTGAGAGAATAGAGAAAATGTACGTCCAAGTAGGCATTATGTTAGCTTTCCACCAGTAGGACATAATGACTGAAAGGAAGTGAAAAAAAAAGAGGCACAGAATCTGAATTCTCCTAATAAAAATAGTTAGCAAATAATTGTGACTAGTAGCAGCGACACAGACATGTATTCAGTTTAAAAGCAATTTGGGGGAAAAAAAAAGTTGTAAGATAAAGACCATTTCTCTCTAAAAAAAACTGTTGTGGATAAACAGAATTCAGAGGTGCCTCACGACAGCTCCTGGCATCAGATCTCTGGATTTAGGTTATCAAGACAGACATTTCTTGTAACTGGCACTGACCACCAGGATGATATTTGGATTATTCTCTCCGTCATCTACCACAGAGTCACAGCTTCTTGTGTCACCACCTTTAAAACATCAGAAACTCATAGGCTGTTTCCTATCTATCCTTCCTCACACTGGGAAAGACATAAATTCATTGACTCTCTCCTCACATAAGTTCCCCGATTGTTTCTGTTCTCTGATTCCACTTGCACAGGGCATGGGGAAGGTGGAAGAGGGATCAATACATGTAAAGAGGTGAAACAGTTTTAACCAGACATGGTTAAAATGTACTGAAAGATCATAATGAGACACGGGCCAGAAACCATTACAATTTCCAACGGTGACCACACGGTGTCACCAACGCACTGAACTGCAAGTGTAGCCACAGACTTGCTGAATTGCACCTGGAACTAAGTGTAATGCAGCTAAAGAGCAGGCTCAGAACAGACACTGAGCTAACGAGGTTTTCTGGAGACACAGCACCACAAAGCTGAGGGCAGCCCATCACACAGAACAACTTCATCCTCACAGCTACAGATGTCTCACCTTGAGCTTTTCATTCTGTGTTGTTACTTCCTCAAGATCCTGATGTAGTTCCTCCAATTTATTGGGCCGATTCCCAGGAAGTCCTTTATTCTCTTCCAGCTCTGCATCCATCTCCTCAAACTGTTGGGATAAACTGCTTGTAAATTCCACCGTTAATGTGTCTCCTGAGAGTACTTATGAAGTATCTGTTCATCCAGTAACAGCAATTACAGACTGAGCAGTCAGGTAACATGACCAAGTGAGACAGTCTTAATTCCACCAGGTGTTTTTTAAGTAGGGAACTGGTACACAGAGAAAATGGCTTATTCAGAGTCACCCAGGTTTGTGGCACAGGATCTAAAAATTATCTAAAATAAGTACCTAAATTCTGTTCAAACTGTAGCCTTATGCACTAGTTCTCCTTGACTTTGTTCTTCCCCTTGCCCACAACCAAGCTCCTGACCTTACCTTGCGGGCATTAATGGTGATTGTTCCCCCATAGAGGCTGCTCCCAGCTCCATACACCTTGTAACCTTTGGAATTTACCTGCCAAAAATGCAAAAGATTTCCTCAAGACCTAATTAAATATCGACAAGACTGATGCAGCATATCCAAAGACCAAAGAAGGTACACTGCAGGTTCTCAGTTCTCGCAGCAAAGTACCAGAGAGGATGTCACACACACACTCCACACCGCCCCCGTTTCCCAGGTTTCCTGGCCAGGAGGGCAGTGCTCACTCGTTCCAAGACGTCGGCCAGGTGGCGGTTGAGCCTCTGCTCCCTCTTGCGGATCTTGTCAATGTCCCACTGAAGGTCATCAATCATGGTCTCCAGGACAGACACCCGGGATTCTGCTGTCTCCACCCTCTCTTGCAGCTTTGAGAACTGCAACCAAAGGAGTCTATCAGCCAGCACATGGGATAGAATCAGCTTTTTCTGAGGCGGCTCAGGAGTAATTTTTCTCTTATTCATCATGTGCTTTTCATCTTTTGCTGTAGTGACAGACTATTTCATGAACTGTCCTGAATTTTACAATGGCCAAATCCCAAGTAAGTAACAAAAATAAGACAAAACTGAAAACGGAGAAAGAGCAGGAAGCTGGCAGAATACAGAGGCAGCCACCTCAGCTTATTCAAAGACTTTTTTTGATTTTAATCTCTTCAATCCATATGTCCATCTAGTCTACATACCACTTAAGTGCTCAGAGATCTAACCTGAGCAAGACCACCACTAACACAAGTTTTAAATGAACTGACATGTCTGAAAAAAGTGCTGCTAATAATGTCAATCCCTTAATGACCGGGATTACTGTGTAACTGATATCATTACAATGTCAAATGACACAGAGAAACCAAGGAATTCAGAATGACAGGGATGTCACCTCGAGTGTTCCAGGTATCTACACAGCCACCTCAGCATCACCTGCCCCCACTTCCTTTGCTCTCCTCTCTTCTTTTAAAGCTAAATCCATTCAACTCACTGACTTGCTAATATCCTTTCCTTTAGTGATGTAACAAGCAAATCAATCTGAGTTATACAGAAAATCTAGGTACAGTTCTCCACAACAACGTAACTTTCATAACTTTCAAACCATGTTGCTCCTGTGCCTCTCCAAGGAAATAAACTGCTTTCAAAACTATGGTAACCATAAATTATGCTAAGCAGGACCCCAAAGCATATTTCTTTTTCTCTCCTTTTTATACCTCCTGAGACCTGATTCTGTGCTTCTCCTGAAGAACATCAGCCAGTTCCTACAGCCATCCATTCTCATGGTGGGAATTAAGGTGGGAATTAAGCTCCACTACTGCTTCTTCCATCAGTGAAAAATCTGAAAGGTGCACAAAGCAAAGGAGATTAATGGAAATCAAGGAATACTGATCTTAATTCTTAAACAACAAAGAGAGAAAGAAAATGGAGAAGAGATTTCTAGGTTTAACTTCAGTTTACTGTACCTCTCCCACAGGTGGTTCATGAGGGCCTGATGTCCATCCACAGAGAACTTTGACTTGCACTCCCTAAGCAAAAGGCTCTGCAGTTTAACAGTGCTTGTGCATTTCTGACCCGGGTACCACCCCCTCACACCAGAGATCACTTCAGCTGTGTCAGTACCAGCAACCCAGAGCACACTCTTGGAACCCAGGGACACCTGGATGCAGGCCAAATTCATGCATAAACCTGCTACAACAGGTGGCCTGGGATGACACACCCGGTGGCTTGGGATGACACACCAAGTGACAACCACAGCACCTGGGTGACAGGTGAAACTTCAGCACCCAAATACAAGCTGACATGGCACCAATGTCAAAGCTAATACAATTTACGACTGCCAGCTGAGGACAGCAACACTTCCCTACATCAATGCCAGACTTGGTCAGAGCATACAGAAGGCACACCAAGGATGAGATGATATTCCACCCAAGTTTTCCTTCAAAAGATTAAAATTCTAACCTTAAGCTAATGAAGTTTTCTTAAACAGTCATCTGAGTGTAAAATGAATCTGCTACATTAATTTTTAGAAATTGGTTGTTTGGGTTTCTCTGCAGAACTCTGCTATGTTCAAAACTGACAGCTACACTAAGCACACCATGCCATTCGATAGGTACCGTTTTGCTCAGAACTCAGTAGAAACTGAGCAGTTGGTTATTCCTACACCTTATACTAAAGGAGAAGGAGTCCAACATCAGTCTGCAATGCTGATTTCACTTCTTTACTTGTAAGCATGAAGCTTTCTATGTGGTGCCTGAGGACAGCTGGGTGGTAAAGTTCAGCTGTGTTCTCTTGACTTCTCAGGTACATGAACACAGTACTGGCAGAAACAAGCTGCTGCTTCTTAGCCCAACACGCTGCGCAGAGCTCTCAGCATTCAAACACCGAGGTAGCTACAATACACTTCTGGCACATTATTCTGGTCCTTTATTAGAGGTTTTGATAATTAAAGTCCTCTGGTATGGGCTGAGTTTAAGGGTGCCCACATCTCTGCTAGCGTACCTCTGCCCATGTGTTGCTTTAGGGATCCTACAAGTAGCAAGGTAATGGAAACAAATCTGTGTTCTAAATTGTGTTCTAACTGGGAGTTTGTGCCAGCCTGTGCTGACTCACACATTCTGGTCCAACATTAAGCTGTAAAAGACACCAGCAGGATCAGCACTGCAAACAGAAAGTTCATGGGGAAAATATCCAGTGCTCTGTAATGTTAAAATGGAAGCACTGTACCTTATCATGCTCTTTGCAAAAAAATCTTCATCTAGGTTCAGTCTCTGCTTTTCTGCATTAACAAAAATAAAGCAGGTTAGACTTTAGCAAACAACTGAGATGGTGTGCATGTGGCACCAGTTCACAACAACCCAACTGTTCCTACTGAATCTACACACAAAGCCAGTCAAAGCAGAGGCCAGAATACCCTGGAAATGAGCCCTGTACTTAAAGAGCTCACAAATCCTACGGAACTGAAAAGCAACTTGGAGCCATGGCTTGTAAAGACCCATTCCAAGAGTTTTCTTGTGTACCAGGAGAGATGCAGACGTGTTTGAAGAGAATCCATTCCTAACTCAATGCAGTCTGAAAAGCTCTGGACTAACAGAGAATCATGGGACAGCTGAGGCTGGAAAGGAGGACTGGAGGTCACCTGCCCCGTGCTCCTGAATGAAGCAGGGTCAGCCAAAGCAGGTTGCCAAGAGCCCTGTCCAGGCAGCCTGAGCATCTTCAGGCACAGAAACTCAGCCACATCTCTGGGCAGCCTCTCCAGTACTTGATGATCCTCAACATTAGAACAGGTTTTTCTCATGTCTGAACAGTATTTCCTGTCGTTCCCTAAAATACTATTGAGCAAAATTACAAGCGTCTCCAAAACAAATGGAGTGGCTGGAGATGGAAAATGGAACGAATCAGATCTTCACTAGACATGAGCTGCATACTTCTCCCAGTCACTGATGCTGTGCCAGCCTCCAGACTGAATGAAACCAGAAGTGAGTGAAATGCAGATGACATCAGTAAAACTTGAATTGTTCCATTTAAGCCTATAATGGCATTTTCAGTCAAACTAGGGGTAACAAACTGATCCTTCCAGTTCTTATGTATTTGCTGTAATTGAGCAGTTCTACTGAAAGCAACAAGGCCGTTGTACTTTTAAAATGAAGCTGGTACACTGCTTTGCCAAACCTCAGCATTTAACAAGCATCTTAGCTTGGCATTGCCCTTCATCATTTGCAAAATAATAAAAAGATTATTTCTAAGTGAGTTACTGAAACAGCACATACGGTGTTCCCGAGAGGTATCTTTTAACATAAGCATTAAATCACATCTCAAATTAAAAAACAAACACAACTGCCACTAAACTAGTTTCCTTCTCTTAGCAGCAGCACTGACTTTAGCTGGAATTCCGAGAGCACGGGAAGGGGTGGGGGAACAGCTGTCACTAAAAACATCTCATCTGTCCCCTGTCAGTCCAGCAAGCCACCAGTGACCACTGCCTTTCACACTTCTTGTCCACAGACAAAATACCCCTTCCACCGCCTCCTGGCACCACCCCCTCAGCCCCAGGTCCCCTCTCCCCATTACTCCTCCCATACTGTACACCGGAACCCAACCCATTCATTTTTTATGGCCACAGACTCTCTCTTTCACAGAATCACAGAAATCACTTAGAATAGGAAAAACCTCTGAGATCGAGTCAAACCTATGAACCAACACCACCTTGTCAGCCACACCATTGCCCTGAGTGCCACGTCCAGCCGGGGACAGGGACTTCCCACCTCCCTTCCAGTGCCTGACAACCCCTTCTGCTGCTCACACACGGAAGAGGTAAAGAACTCTAAGCATGAACGTACATTTCTTTGAATTTCAGATTTATTTCCTTTTTGACACAGAACACCTGTTCTGCTCTGTAAACTACCTACAAAATAAGCTTTATTTTCTTACATTCTATTTGCTTAAAAAACTATGGATTTCGGATGACAAGCCCTACAAATTCAAACTCAAATTAGATTTTCTCTTCTCATATACTTCCATTCTATAACTAAATCCAAAAGCCTCAAGGTTTTATTACATTTACCACCACCAGCTCTTCCTGCCGCAGTACAGAAACTACACTGTACACGTATAAACCAGTGTTTAGGTACAGACACAGAAATAAAAGCACTGGGCAGATATAAAAGCTGTTATTTGAGTTTATACTCCCCACAAGGAATTCCAGTCAAAAAATGTCCCATCCACAAGCTTAATAGGGATTTTTCCATGGCTTCAGCTCAGGCTCAGCCAGAATATCTTAAGCATGAAAGAAGAAAGGGGAAAACTGCCAGCTCCAGAGCAAGATCAAATCTAGAGCTCCTAGTTCAATTTTAACTTCAATTCCTTAAGGAACTCAATCTTTTCCTTCAGTCCTAGGTGATTCCAATTATGCCCTCCCCAAATAGACCACACTGACTTATCGCAGACTGACTGTCCTCCCCTACTAGGTGCTCAGATTCTTATGGTTAAAACCCTCCCACTTGGAGAACAAAACGTACCTCCACCTGGCACTCCCCACACCTACAACTGGCCTGGTGTCATCCAGTCCAACCACCATCCATCATCTGCAAAGAGAAAACTTCCCCAGACCCAGCACTCAGCCAGTCACCCACAACCACCCTCTGACATTGAGCTACTGGAGAGGGTCCAGCAGAAGCCATGAGGGTGATAAGGGTTCTCTGTCTTATAAGGATAGATGTGGGAGCTGGGCCTGTTTAGCCTAGAGAACACTGAGACGAGATCTCATTGATGCATACAAGTATCTCCAATGCAGGTGACAGGAGGACAGTTCCAGACTCTTTTTGGTGACAGGACAAGGAGCAATATAAACTAAAACACAAGAAGTTCCACCTCAACGTGACGGAGAACTTCTTTTCTCTGAAGGTGGCAGAGCACTGGAACAGCACTGGAACAGAGAGAGCGTGGACTCTCCCACTCTGGAGACATCCCACACTGACCCGGACGTGTTCCTGTGTTCTCTCCTCCAGGTGACTGCCTTGGCAGGGAGGTTGGACTGAGTGATCTCAACCTACACGCTTCTGTTCAGCTTCCCACACACACCAGCTGCCCCCATACCTACTCCGCTCTCCCACATCCCGCGGGGGTCCTGCCGCTGCCCCAGGGATCTTCCCACAGCACCAGCCGGACACGCCACGGACCGGGGGTGTGCGGTGCCTCCAGCCCCCAGAGACGCCCCCTTCCTCCGCACGGCCACCTCCCGGCTCTCCCTGGCCCCGTCCCGCCCCACAGACCCGCCGCGGCAGCCCGGTCTTCTCCGCCGCCGCCGTCTCCGCGCCCCTTCCCGCCGGCAATGGCCACCGCCGGCCGCCCTTTCCAGCCGCCATTTCGCCCTCACCAGTCATGGAGGCGCCGCTTTGCCCTAGCCCGACATGGCGGTGCTACCGCAGCGCCCGACGCCGGCGCCCGCACCCGCACCAAAGATGGCGGCATGGGCGGAGCCGCCCCCGCCCACACGCGGCGCCGGAGAAGCGGCCGCCTCCCCACCCGCCCCTGGAGCGGTGTCCCGGCCGAACGGGGTGGGAAGGGCATCGGATGAATGTGGGCAGAACGTTCTGTGCCAGCCATGGTGTGGCAAAAGGGCCAGGGCAGTGACTGTCCCCCTGCATTCGGCACTGGAGAGGCTACGCCTTGAGTGCTATGTCCAGTTCTGGGCCCCGCAATTCAGGAAGGACACTGAGGGGCTGGAGTGTGTCCAGAGGAGGGATGGAGCTGGAGAAAGGTCTGGAGAACAAGTCCAATGAGGAGCGGCTGAGGGAGCTAGGGGGGCTCAGCCTGGAGAAAAGGAGGCTCAGGGGGGACCTTCTCGTTCTCCACA
>VZRO01001954.1:12079-22199 GCA_013397915.1 Daphoenositta chrysoptera
GCCCCGCACCCGCACCAAAGATGGCGGCAGGGGCGGAGCCGCCCCCGCCCACACGCGGCGCCGGAGAAGCGGCCGCCTCCCCACCCGCCCCTGGAGCGGTGTCCCGGCCGAACGGGGTGGGAAGGGCATCGGATGAATGTGGGCAGAACGTTCTGTGCCAGCCATGGTGTGGCAAAAGGGCCAGGGCAGTGACTGTCCCCCTGCATTCGGCACTGGAGAGGCTACGCCTTGAGTGCTATGTCCAGTTCTGGGCCCCGCAATTCAGGAAGGACACTGAGGGGCTGGAGTGTGTCCAGAGGAGGGATGGAGCTGGAGAAAGGTCTGGAGAACAAGTCCAATGAGGAGCGGCTGAGGGAGCTAGGGGGGCTCAGCCTGGAGAAAAGGAGGCTCAGGGGGGACCTTCTCGTTCTCCACAACTCCCTCATAAGCGGATGCAGCCAGGGAGGGGTCGGGCTCTGCTCCCAGGGAGCAAGGGACAGATCAAGGGGAAACAGCCTCAAGTTGCACCAGGAGAGGTTTAGGTAAGACATTAGGAAGAAATTCTTCACAGAAAGGGTGATTAGACATTGGAAGGGGCTGCCCAGGGAGGTGGTGGAGTCACTGTCCCTGGAGGTGCTTAAAAGACTGGCACTCAGTGCCATGGTCTGGTTGACAAGGTGGTGTTGGGTCATAGGTTGGACTCAATTATTTCAAGGGTCTTTTCCAACCTAAATGATTCTGTGGTTCTGTGGAAACCTATATGTGTGGAATATATAAATGTTCATGCACTACACAGATTAGCTCCAGATAAGACTGAGCTAATAGATAATGCGAGTCTGAAGTGAAATTTTAGTGGTTTAAGTTTATTATCTTCATCTTTGCAGAAAAACATGAAAACACCTGCAAGTGGCATCAGGCTGACAAATTTCCTACTTTATTTGCATTGCCCACTGAACTTGTAGATGTCCTGTCCCTGGAATTGTCCAAGGCCATGTTGGATGGAGCTTTGAGGTACCTGGTCTAGTGGGAGGGGTCTCTGCCCATAGCAGGAATTTGGAACAAGATGAGCTTTAAGCTCACTTTCTACCCAAGCCATTCTGTGCTTTGATGTTTAAAGTTTGAAGTAGGTTTGTACCTCCTAAGTAGCACAAGGTTTTTGTGCAAGTGCAAGGTTTGCTTTCACCCAGCTCCACTGTAGCTGTCACCACGGAGAATGCCAAAAATAAGTACAGTCCCCCTGCTGCAAATCACAATATAACTGGCTGCTATGCCCAAGAGCCATAGACTAGCTGAATAATACACTACAAGATTTCAGGCTGAATTAACATCTAAATTCCTAAAGGAAAAATATAGTTTTCCCTGTAATTTTTTTCCCCTTCAGCTGCCAAAGCAAGCTTGGTAAGCCAGTGAGCTGTTGCAGCTTTGGGAGAAAGTGTGAGAGCAGCTGGGACAGGGAAGTTGACCAGCTTGGTTGAAATCTGTTTTTACACAATACTCTGTCATAAAATAAACCTCATGTAACAGGACTGGAAAGCTGAATACCTCGGGGATTTCTTAAAAGGTTGTATTCAGACCTCCCCTAGTTATAAAACAAAACCCACAACAAACGACAAAACATTTGCTAATGTGTTTTCCACCTACAGCATTTCCTTACAACTGGAGAGCACTTACCTGAGAGAGAAGTGGTTGATAAGTGATTGATTCTTAGTGCAGCCAGTTCAAAATGTTTGAAACGAAAAGGTGCTTTTATGCTTCATCAAATGTACTCCAAATGAGGGCTTCCAGACAGCACACCTTTCAGCTTTTGTGTTTCTTGCCCTTTCTTTATACTTGTTGTTTCTCTCCTGTACATAGTTTCCTCTCAGGTGTAGAACCCATGAAGAATAGATTTATGTCCTCTCTGCAATGCTGTAGCTGAAATGGGGACAGCCACAACCTTTTCTTTAATTTCATACCAGTGTCTTTTATCTCTGGGCACCTTGGCATTTCCTCCATTTCCTGCAAAGCACTCCTACTCTTGTACATTCAGTTCCATATCTGTTTTAATCACCACGCTTTAGATAAGCATTCAAACCGACTTTGAAGCCACTCTTTTATACAGCACATACCACAGACCAAAGTGTTCGGGATGCTCTAAAGTGGGACTTAAAAGGGAAAGTTCTAGCTGCCAGCTGGATTCTGGTGCTAAAATAGAAATGGCTATGCTGCAGGATACCTGTGTAGTTTTCCACACAATCTGCAAACTCAAGACTGAGGCTCTTGTTTCCCTCCAGTAGAAGGAAGTAGTGTTCTGCTTTCCTCAGTGTTGTTTGTAGATTAACTGTCACCTCCTTGTGAATTGTTGTGCAGAGACAACACAGCAGATGAGGGAAAAATACAAGCAAAAATCTGAGTGGTAAGGAGAGAAAGAGAGGGATTAATAGTACTTGTATTAATACTTGAGATACATTTGTGAAGAATACTTGAGATACTTTAATGAAGAAAGTGGGAGAGCCCAGCAATCCAATGCCAGTGCAGAGGAACTGCAGAGAAAGTCCTGCAGCAATCTGCAATTACTTAGAGTCTACCAGGCATGTGACAAGTAGGGCTGCTTTTTCCTAAACCTCACAGGTTCAACCAATCCTTCACTTGCAGTTGCTACAAGAGAGGGTTGAGCATATTACAGAATTACAGTTGGTTAAGAATTTGAGTGACTGAAGCAGAGTATTTATTGACAAGGATGTTCACTGATTTTTAGCATAAGCAGAGGGGAGCCTGATATGAAGAAAACCACCAAAGACCTACAGATTAACTGAAAAAAAAAATCATTGTGTCAGGAACAGCCTGGAGAGGAGACAATTTTGAGCTTCCATTGTTGGTGTGCTTGGGCTGTGGCCACAAAAAGACTCTTGGATGGACTGATTCTCCTGTAAACAAGAAATGCACAGCCTTGTGACCAGGATTGTGCTAAGTATCACATTCTATTTGCTTAAAAAATGATGGATTTCTGATGACAAGCCCTACAAATTTAAACTCAAATTAGATTTTCTCTTCTCATGTACTTCCATTCTAGAACTAAATCCAAAAGCCTCAAGGTTTTGTTACATTTGCCATCACCTGCTGTTCCTGCCACAGCTATTCCAAACCTCTTTTCCAAATCAAAAGGACCTACAAAACCTCAAATACTGTCTCTCCTTCAAGTTGTAAGAGTAGTAGCATCCACCAAGTTTGCTATGAAAGCCCAACACACTGGTGTGAAATGCATCCTCTTTGGTAAACTGGGAGGTGGAGACACAGCATTGTGAACTGTTCACATATTATCCAGATGCGTCTGCAGATATGCAGTTAAATTTGGAGCTTTGGCACACCCAGGACAGTACCTAAAGTGATCTTCGATCCAGGAGAACCGTCCTGCTTCCAAGGGGAAAGGCCATATGGGAGATGGTGTGAGAGCTGATCTCACTCCCACTTGTTGGTGAACCTGAAATTGTGTGAGCAGAAGGCTCTGCCCTGGAGGGCAGAGAGAAGTCCTCTCTTTTGTGAGAAGATTTGTGTGCCTGGAGTCTGCTGAGGAAATAACAGAGTACAGATTCATCCCAAAGGTGGGAACAGAAGAGCTTGGGCCAATCAGCTCCAGGTGCTGTCAGCACACAGAAGGAAAGGGCTTGATCAAATGGACCCAAGGACACAAGAAGCAGCCAGCCTAAGATAATAAGGTGGAAAAATGACACCTTCAGAAAACCAGTGAATGGGCAAAGCAAAATAGTTCCCCCAACACCCACAGCAGACTAACTGCCCTAGAAGAGATAACCACATTCCAAATTCAATGGAGCAAAGCCCTTTCCATTAATATTTCTGTGGTAAAGGTGTATTTTGGTGTCAGCACACAAATCAGCCTTTCATTTCCTAGGCTGTTTACTGGAACCACAGCAGCTACTTTGTGATACCCCAGTGCCAGGCACCATAGAAGAACAGGTGTGGAACACAGCCCTCAGTGTGTCCCATGGCAGCTGGCACATCTGTTCATTGCCTACTAGATCAGGTCATAGAGGTGAAGTAAAGGAAGGAAAAGTATCAGAAATAAAAAAATAAAAAATAAAAAAATTAAAAAAAGGAAAAATTAGGAAATGCATGTTAGTGGAACATACTTCCAAATAAATAGAAACACCAGTGTCTTAAAAGGGATCCCTTTCTTAATGGCTGATTTGTGAAAGAGGCACTTTCGTGTTACCGAAGTGTGATAAGCAGTAAGAAGACTAATTTTAAAAGCTGACCTTTGAAGCACAAAACTTCAGTCCATGCTCAAAATTTTGTCCTTTAGGTTTATTCATGTGTCCCCTCCTCGTGGCATGACTTTATCCTTACCTCATTGTGGCTAAGGATGTGCTGTAAAAATAGAATATTTTTTGGTTTTCCTCTCAAATATCATGAAGTAACCTATGTTGTTGCTGTGGGCATGAAATGGAATGAAAGGTGATGCTGCAGGGTGCTGTGCAAGGTACACATTATTTAGGGACAACAGTGGAACTGTATTTGATAAGATCGGGTACTCTACCAAATGATATCCACCCAGTGCCATGTGTACATCAGATCACACAGAAATGTATCACTCCACAGCACCCTTGATCTAGCCAACAAGTGCTGTTTATGTTATTTAGGATGTTATCATTCTCTTGACAGACAAGCTGAGTAAAGAAAATGAACACACATAAAGCTGTAGCCAATGCACTTGAACTGAGTTCTTGCTTTACTGTAGAAAGAAATTACACTACTTATTAACATTGTTACTGTTATTATTCTTTGGGGGGGGGGATGTTGTTTGGTTGGTTTTTTTTGTTATTGAAACTGGTTAATTATTACTTACCTACGTTGATCCAACTGTAGCATACTAGGATACTTACATCTAGGAAGAGAGACACTGATCATATTTTGCCCAGGTGTAGAAAATAAATTCCGTTGTCACCTGACCAGAACTGACATGGACAGAAGTTTCATTTGCTTATATATTCTGCACAGAACTTCTGATTAACTTTTGTTTTGGCCTGTTCCTTTCATGCTTGTTTTCCTCCTGTAGAGAAACACTTGATGCTGTAAGTTAAATAGGTGTGAATTGAAAATATGACAAAGTGGGTTGATTTTATGGAAATAATGAGTTCTGTAAAACATGCCTTACCTACTGCACCTTCCCGTGTGGTAACTCAGGAGAATCTTCCACCCCCATACTTTTTCCAAATACAAGCTTTGCACATGATCTAACTGCACAGTTAAAGCAGCAGCTTTTGCTCAGCTCAGCAAGTCATTAATATGATCTTCTGTAATAAAGCCAACGGCTGTTTGCTCTCACCACACACACTGGAAGTGCTGAAGAGCCAGACCTGGAGGCACAAAGATGTGCTGGAAGTAGCTCAGTTAAAAGCCAAGGCCATAGATAAGAAAAGGCCTTTTTCACTCTACTGACACCCAGAACATCCTGGCAGGCAATCTAAAAAAGAAGGAATGAAAAATTCCAGTCAGTGAGAAACCCAGGCTGGGAAGTCTCAGCAGGGATTATTAGCGATTGCCTTGCTGCCTCACTGCTGAGCTGCCATAAAGATCAGGAGAAATTAAAAGCCCAGGAAATGGAGCACAGGCTCTACTGTTTTCTTCCCTTTCTCTTTTTTTTTTTTCCCTTTTTTTTTTTTTTTTTTTTTTTTTTTTTTTTTGCTGGCACCACACAACCTTAATTTGCTGTATGTGCATGGAGGATTCCTGCGCAAATGGTCCTGTGCTTTGAAGAGCTTCCTGGAAATTAGCTTCTCTCTACTATCCATAACTATTTAATTGAAGTAGATGCACTTGAATTTTAAGGAGTTATTCTTCAGAAATTACTTTGTATCCTGGTAAGCTCTTTATTGATGCATTAAGAGACCAGGAGAAGAAAATGAGCTTTGTCTGAAAATATTAATTACTCATCAGCAGTGAAAATTACAGAATTTGCAAAATAAATTCTAGAGAAATCACTTGCATCTTTATATTAGCCAACAAAACTCCTGTCATTATAGCAGGTTCTCCTTCTAGATCATGAATTAGTCACAGACTTTTATGTCTTTCTTCAAGTAAGACAGGTGCCTGGCCTCCCAGGACTTACCTGAACTTATATATTAAAAAAAAAAAAATTTAACCTGAGTGAAGTAAAAATATAAATTAAGAGTGAACTATTTTAGTCTCTGTGTTACATACGCTATTATGTGGAATGAAAAAACGTTAACAAAACACCCTTCAGCTAAACTGAATTAAAACTTCTTAAATTTCAAATAGCGTTGCCCCTTAGAGATTTGAAGCAGTTTTAAAATAATCATAATTTTATACTATTTTCCTGAGAGTCTTTGTGTAGTTAAAACATTGTACAAGTGGTACTCAGACTTTCCAGCTAGACAGGCCATTTCTCTCATGCCAGCATCTGACGTTTAGTTTCAGAAGTGCTCACCTAAAATGTGCAGCGAGAGAGAGCAGAGAAATTACTAACACTCTGTGCTGCTCACTAAGATGCAGAATTTGTTGCTGAAAAGTGCCCAGTGACCATACGAAAAACCCATACTCCGTTTTGCTAGAGAAAGTAAAAATTTTCAAGCAGTCCCTGGGGAATAATTCCTCCTGACTCTTAATTTGGAAATCTTCTGGTTTGCCGCTTCACCTCATTCTCTTTTTTTAGCATCAGCATCTTTTTCTTGCAAAAAGTACACTGTTCCAGGCCATGCATCTATGCTGTAAGACAGAGCAAGTAGCTGAGAGCCAGTGTATTTTAACAGATATTTTGAAGAACCACTAGACTTTATGTATAAATTAAAATATTTGTCCCTTTCTGAGAAATACTCTGTGGTCTGCAAGAGTCAGAACTTGGAGGAAGACAGGAAAGAAGTTGGATCACCAGAGCATATGCCACTAAACTGACCAAGGTACATCCATTTCTGTGAGTGTCACCAGGCTTGCAGTGTTTCTGCAGTTCCATCATCATTTAAGACACTTCTGTGTTGGCTCGCTCTGGTGTTCTTTTAGCTACAAACAGCCTTTTCTAATGGTTTGATCAGAGAAGCTAAAGAAGCATAGAAAAAGGATGTGTGTGGGGGGGGGTGTCCCCAATACTCTCTAAAGTGAACTGGACTACAGTGAGTGTGTTTCTGTCATCATCAGATGTGTGCAGCTTGGGTAGAAGAGTTTGCAGGAACAGTATTTAATAATTCATCTGCAAGATTAATTAGCTATTGGTAAGAGCCTGAAAAGTCTGGATGTGGTTTTATGTAGGACACTCTATAGAGGGAAAGCTTGGGAAATATATGAAGGGCAGTAAGTCCTGAAGAGAACCAAAATCAAATGCACAGACCAGGATGAAAATGAGATTAAAATATTTCAGCCTTTTCAGAGAATACTAATGTGCCCTAGACAGCCAAGCCAGCATGAATCCATCCCCGTGGGAGCTGTGTTTCCTCTGACTATTGCTGTCTAACATAATAGCCCACATATAAGCTCATTATGTCTCCAGTAAACCGCAAAGGACTTTGAATACTTTTGTCCCCAGTGATCAATATAGAGTCTATAAGGAAAAAAGAGAAAGCCTCTGCCACTGTATGTAATTTGGTTATCATCAATATTTTATTTCTATTCAAAATAGCCATGGGACATGTCTGCCGCTTCTTATGAAAGCAGAATGTAAGCAGGAAATATTATTTGGGGTTTTCCCCCCTATAAATAATTAGCAGGGGAAGAAAATTATTTTGAAAATTAGCCTGTAAAGTGAATAGCAGATACCTTCAAGGAGAATGTATCCACTGTGCAGCTGACAGTACAGAAATAACCAGGCAATTGTTATCACCTGGTATCTGTATGTAAAGGAGTAGTGCTGTCACTACAGAACTCAGTGTTTGTGGAAGAGGCACAGCCTTTACGGGTTATGTACATACTGGCACAACCTGTTATGCCAAACACATTATTCATTCCTCCTGCTGCAATGCAATCACTTTGGATTTTTCCCTAAGGAGAACAGCCTTACAAAACTTTTTTCCTATATCTCTCTCTTTCTTTTGTTTTCTGTCTTTTCACAGCTTCCTTCTTGTCCCTAATAAGTGTTGAACACACTTCTCAAATTTCATTGCAACTGGCTGAAGGAGCTAAGCCCCAAACATGTTTGCTGCTGTGTACTTCAGGCAGTGCCTTGCAGAGCAGAGAGCTGAGTGTGTCTATCCTGCTGAGCAGAACCTTCAGCACACCCCGAACAGGAAGCTGTTTGTTTGGTTTGTTGGCTGCATAATCAGCACAAGCAGCTCGAAATCAACTGGGGTGTGCATACCCTCGTGCTCTTGCCTTCTGGTAAAAAACATGAGGCAGTGGGAGGAAAGCCAAAGAAATAGGAGGGGACAAGGAACATGAGACAGGGGTAAGGATATTTTGACAGTGATGCATAGGGCACAAATAACACAACTCTGAAGGCACCAGGCTTCTCAGTTCAGCTCTCCTAAGACCATGAATTTCTGCCCTGCCTGCACACTGTACAAGGATCTAAACACCACCTGCCTGGCTTGTCCTGCCTCTAACACTCATGCTTATGAAAAGCAGGAGCTGTACCTGATCTCAGGCAAAGCGAAAGAAAATATTATTCCCTTTCCCCTGCACAAATGCTCAGTGCCATCAGAGTTGTTACAATGGATAGGAGAGGGGAAAGGTGCTTTTGCAATGGAAAATACTGGGATCTGACTGGTTGGGCTGAACCTTCACTACTTGGATAAATTCTCATCCCAAAATTTTTTTCTGATAGTTTCATAGTTTTTATGTCCTGTCCNAAAGTGACCCAGCTAAGACAAAACCCACCAAAAGAAAAAGTTTATTTTCCAGCTACATCAGTGTCCCTTATGTTCGTGCACAGCAGGAGACAGCACCATGATAAGAATGGATAAGTAGTCAGGAATGACAGGCTTCCACTGTCATTCTGTGCCACTGACCCCAAACCACTTGAAACTCTTCTCCCTCAGTCTTTTGGGTCTAACAGAAGCTGTTTTATTAATTATTTAAAGAAATAATTGTTTAAAGATGAAAGTCAAGTGTTCCCCGAAAAGCGTGCAAGTGAGCAAAGAGGGAGCTGGGAAGAATGCACAGAAATCACACAAAATTACAATGACCTAAATATTTATTCCCAAACAAAGGGCCTTCTGGCCCATTCTTTTGTTTTTTGTTTTTTGGTTTTTTTAATTTATTACCCAAAATTGTTGTGCTAGCTGACACATCACCCAAAATGTAATCCTGGGTGCAGTGTGATGACCATTTCTGCTGATGCTGCCCAGTAGTCACTGTCCCATGTGCACACTGATGCCGAAGTGGAAAAAACCATTTTTTGTTTCTCACAATTTCTGTAACTCTTGTCCTGGGAAGAACATAATAATGGACCTCCTAGGAATGCATAATCTTTTTCCCACCTCCACTACTCTCACATACCCTTTTTTCTCTGTTCAGTTCCAGGATCTGTTGTGTTTCCAGTGCATCAATTTTTGAAGGCACAAGAGCATTTAAGTGGAAGGTAGAGTATAAATCACTGTCCTTAAAAACAGAAAAAGAGGCAGAGGTTAGCAAAGAAGGATTTGGGAAAACAAATCACTTGAGAAACTATGATTTCTTTAATATTTTGAGAGAGTAATATGCATCTTAGTAAACCGGTGAGCCTTCCAGCATGCCTAACCTGTTTCTAGGAAGTCACTGCAGGAACCCAACTGTGGTGCTTGATTGTGTTATTTTGAGCATTACTGTTCCTTCTTTCATGTTGTCTCTGCAATAAGAAGCCCTAGGTGTGGGTTTGTAGCTTTTGCCAGGAGGAAGAATAAGGATTACAGGCATGCAAAGCTGATTTCCTTTGTTCATCATGTTTATTAGAGAGAATAATAGAAATGGCTTTGTTAAAATTAAAAACATACATAATTCTAGAAGCTTCTGATTACAGTATTGGGCACTAGCAAAATTCTAGCTGTGCTCAACAGAACATGGTGTTTTACTGAAACAGCCTAAAGGATTTTTTTCTTGGTGTTTTTTTTTTTTTTCTTTCCCCACAGATTTTTCTCAGATGTAAGAGAGGTCAGAGCCTGAAAATAATTTAGCCCAAATACATGCGCTTGCATGTATCTGGAGCTGCAGGCACAAACCC